>MJUU01003703.1:8404-38892 GCA_002080025.1 Modiolus philippinarum | reverse complement strand
AGAGAGAGAGAGAGAGAGAGGATACATTAAAATCATACTAGAAGACCTTAAACATTTAATTGATATTGTGGATTTCCTATGTTTAGATTCTGTAGTGCTGCTGATGAGGAATTAATTTCCAAAATGGCCATACAACTCATTAAAATTAATTGCAGTTGGAGTCAACATATGTGTTATGGACTCATGTTCATTTACTCCATATCCCTTCGTAAAATATCTAACTTGAACCCACTCCAGGAAAGAACAGATAAGATTAACCGTGTTGTATAAAGTTCATAATAACACCGATATTAGGTTGAACTCTTTCTTTGCAAGGACAGCAATTGACTGGAAACACATGGTGGACAATATAATGTGCGAAAAGACAGTTAAGGGCTTTATTAGCGCCCTTCATCACATTTTGATAAGGTTTCTTCATTTTTTTCGTTGGACAATTCCCAATTAGTAGTATGCCGCAACATTTACTGTTTATGAGAAAAAATGGGCATTATAGAGGGTGAATTACAAAAAATATATTTTATCAATTCTATGTCGGTAAATAATTATGAAAAAAATAATATGGCAGAAAGCATTCTCTTTTTAATGCTTCATATTGTGTAATTACCATTTTCGATTTATAGGGGCAAAAGGAACCTAAATTTTTTACACAGTGCAGAGTTCGCGAAAACTATTTTACACCGCCAGTCACAGGACTGACACAACAAATAATCTGTCAGTCCTGAAGATTTCCAGACAGTCCCGTGCAATATTGACATGATAGAAAATGCTGTCAGACATTGAACTGGCAATCATGCTATAACAGTCAGTCCTACTACATTTTCGCCAGTCAGGACTGACAGGAATGACAGATTTCGCGAACTCTGACGGTGTTTTTTAATCAACTAAAACGCTTTCTAGGTTTTGAGATTCCTTAAATAAGCTTTAGGTAGTTTGTCAAAGAATTCGACATACTACTTTTGATCATTTCTGAGATAGTGAAGCCAAAGGGCTATTTAAAAAAACTATTGTTTTTGAAAATTATTTCATTTACAATTTTCATCGGATTTCAACGGGATTTGTTTCATTGGAATCTTGTCTTGTTTTGCATAGGACAGGAATAAAAATAATGTGAAGAGTAATTTTTCGTCAACACTCCTGTCTCTATATACACCTGTTCATTTGCTAAAGTCGCATTATGCTGCGATTTGCTTTATTTCTATACAAAGTGAAGAAAACGCATCAAAAGAGAAAGCAAAAAGACACGTGCGTGATACTCTACAAAAAGAAAATAAGCGTCTAACGATAAATTTTGTTTACCAAAAAAGAATTTCTGTCTGACCTGGGACACAGCTTTCTGACTATTCTCATTTCAATCAGGGGTAAAGCAAAAGGAAATTTCTCGAATTGGTCTGATAGAAAATATTTCATAGGATGCGGCCAAATGATTTCTCCGTAGTACCCTTGCACAACAATATAGACACAGACGATTCTCAGGACTCGAATCTTTATATTTAAGAAAATTTGATAAAAATTATCACCATTTAATAATCAAAGACAATTTGGGAGAGACTAATAAATACGTGTACACTTGCGAAAAGGGTTAGATGGCAAATTTCCCTGCAATAATATCGCATTTTAGCTTTGAACAGTTCTAAGTGATATGTGCAAGTAATGCATCCACTGACCGACGACGATATCGACACCAATTTATAACATGTAAACCTTTAACTTTTTTGTTACTGTTCTTATAAATTTCTTCAAAATCGATTTTATTTATTGTACACTTAGCCATGTTAACTGTTTGTATGCGATTAGACGGCATTGGATCCCAAATAGAAAGAAATAATATTTTATTGTTATCATTCATATTCATTTTAACAATACATCATATTTAATAATGCCCTTTATTAACCATCGACTGCATCATTCATTTACTGATTAAAAATGATATTGATCCGAGTGTGCCCGGTATCATTTTACGGCTTTTAAAAAAAGGCATAGCTACAACTACAAAATGTAATTTAAACTGCCATCCTCTTAAGGATTAGGTTTGACAAATGAAGAATTGTGACTGGGACATTGTCGCTTGTTACATCTAGCGTTTATATAGCAGATTTAGTGAAACAATGAACGTTTTAAGATAAAGTGGGCCCGATGTCCCCTCACGACTTCCCAACTGTGAAGGGATTCACGGCAATTCTACGCGACAGACTGACGTGCAAATTAAAATGCAAACTCTTGAAGTAGTCTTATGTTCGGTAGGCAGCATAACTTTCATGCATTTGAGTGATAATTAGAGATAAAGAACGATAAATTACCTTGAAGTGACGTGATCCTCCATGTTTTTACAGTCCGATATCCCCGTCTATGACGTAGTTCCTACCTGTGATAATGGCTATAGTAATCACGAGGTGCGAAATGAAATGCAAAATGTTGATAACCAGGAAGCGAGTTTCACTGAAATGTACAGTTTCTTCTGGAAAGTAAAGCTATCAGAAACTGAAAATGTAAACAATTATTCAAGAAGAAAACAGTATTTTTTAACATTGTTAAACGTGTTCAATACATACAAGGGAAAAACTCTCGTGTTTCGAGAAATGGTAATATATTCGTAAGAATATGGTTTAATTCTTTTTAATTTTCCTAGTATATGGACACCACAGCGACTTGGTCATTGTATTCATTGTTAATATGACTTGGAAATAAACTTTCTGATCAAGTAATCGTCAACTTATGGCCGAGTGTATATTATAAATTTTGGATTTCAATTTTAAAAGCAGCCTTACACATTTAATTTTTTGCATAAGCAATGACGGGATATGGAGTAAATGCACATGAGACAAAGTCTCGACTAATGCATTGTAAAACAAAGCAATTGAACAACGCTTTTATTGTTAATTTTTATCTTGCAAGCACAAATTGTAAGATATGTAACACTGTTCAAAACTCTTAAGTATTTACTTTAAGTATCTTTTTGTCACAAAAGATATATATGTTTTTAATTATTTCTAGTTGTCTACGAAATTAACATTGACCAACAGGATCGAGTGACAAAAGACATTTTTAATTCGAGAGAATTTAATTTTCAAACATTAAAACTCAACACTTGTGAGCGTTAAAACATACAGTCCAACAAAAGTTAAGCATCACTTATTTTTAAAGTTTCACCAAGCAAACGTGTTGAAAGCTATAGTATAGGCATATAGTATAAAATTTTGTATGATGATAAGCCTTTACATGAAGCGTGTGATTGTACTTTCTAGCTTTTGAATAGATAATCGAAAATCCGATTTTCGCATCCGAAGATAAAACAATTCCTTTAGTATGAGAATACAAGTTTCAAAGTTAACTACAAAGTGGAGGTTTGTGAGTTTTTTTGGGCAAATATTGTACAACATTCCATATTTTTTCATGTTAGGCTCTAATGGATTCTTTTGAGGAATTGGAATGCGTCCATTTTTAATCAAAGAAAGTCGAACTGTTTATTCTTTAAATTTTGAAAAATCATTCCAGAGGTTTCCACGTTCCCTAAAAATATTGAAAATTGACTAAATTGACAATTTTTAACCAAACTTACAGATCGGGATTCTTATGCCTGGCAATACTGGAAAACAATTTTTTCTTAGGATTAAAATCTTTCAAAAAAAATCGCCGAAATTTACCGAAATTCACCCAAACAAATGGTTATAAGAAGAAAATTGGTACACTGGACATCATTACTTGGACATTTTGACAGTCACTGAATACTGTTTGAAAACAGACAGGCATTGAGCCGTTGTTTTGAAAACTCAGATTTTCAAAATTCTAATGATTATTAAATATCTTGCTGGAAAGTTTTCAAATTCATGCTCGTCTTAATAATGGCCTTATTTAATGGTAAAATTCAACAAAGAAATTTGTTTTTTTGACATTTTGTCACAGTAGGGGAAATCCATCTGTTTAATAACAAAATACCGAAGTTACTGTTAATTTATTTTCTGCATATGCGCATAACGACAACTTATGTCTCATCAGTGCAGATTAAACCCAAACATTTGGAAGTCCAGTAACCGAAAAACGTGTAAAAGCTGATAGAGAACAAATAGCCAAAGAATCTACATAGAAAAGCCAAATTTCAGCTAAGGACAGAGCTATGCATGAGCATAAAATGTCGTAAAACTGAGTTATACCCCTCTCTATTCAAACATTACCTGGTATGTTTACAACTGTCATCTAAAACACAAATAATAATATTGATTGGTGTTGCACCTTTGTATCAACAATAACAACAATAATCTTCAATCGAAATTCGTGTCTTGATCTGAAATTAATTTTATTTTTGTCAGGGCTACCACATTTTATCATTAAATTGGGCTGTGAATAGGTTCAGAACTGTTCACATAAAGACAACAATATGAAGCATGATTAAAGTCTGACACCCAAATATCAAAATTATCTCATTTATAGTGTTTTGAACCAAAACACATACAGCTTCAAAAATGATGTCCATGTAAAAAGTAAGGTGATGCTTAACTTTTGGCGGACTGTATATTTATCAAAATCGGGAGAATGTCATTTGTCGTTAAAACATTACTGAATAGTGTTTCGAATGATTTTAAAGAAGCCAAATCAATTCATGGCTTTCGTTTGTATAAATGTGTTCTTTGAGCGTGCTTTTTTCACGTATTTTCACCTTTTTCATGCTGTGACAATCGCTAAGTGAAAAGGTGGGAAACTACTGACAATTGACTGACTTTTTCTCTTTAGAGAATTTTTGTCTTAAAAAAGGAATATCAGACCTAACAACGGCAGTAGAATACCGAAGGAACAAGGGAAGCGAAGACTACAAAAATCAAAATCCGAAGACATGGCAAAAACGGCAACAGAGAAAAACAAAGACAAAACAGGGACGTGAGACAGCTACAAGTACGGATATAAAAAGACGACATTAAAAGCTAAGGCACTCACTAGATATCTTTTACACATATTCGTTTTCATAGTTGTAATATAGTAAGGCTGTCGGATAATTTAAAACGTATTTGTAATATCAGTCACGGAGATAAAACAGAAATTAGTTTTTTTTAATGCGTATCATGGGATCCATATTAGTTATCAAGACATTTTTTCATCATACATGGTTGATCTTTCTGCAAACATTTGATATACAGTTACATGATAAAGCATGTTATTGCATACATTCAAACGCTGGTGGGATTTCCAAAATGTTGATTTAAAAATCAGAAATATTCGATTACAACTTTTGATGTTGTATTATGAAATTACTCAACTGACGAGAGAGATCAAATAGAGAGTTGAATTGCCGTCCTTAATTATCTGCAATTCTATACCATATGGGAGTTATTGACCTTTTGTCAAATATTTGCAACGTTTATACGTTTGATATACTTTTATTATCTACAGTGGTTAGGTTTATCCCGCAAAAATCAGATATTAGCATGTGCACTGAAGTTCGAGGATGTCTTTAAGACTCTTATAGAAGTCATTCGAGTCAAGAATATTATATGGAATTTAGGGGTTGTAGCTTTGGACAACTTGTATGAAATATGGTTACAACTGTCGTGTCTTAAAAGGAAAAATAAGATATTTGTTATACTTAAGTTCCTCACTGTGTTGAAGACCATATGGTGACCCCTAGATGTTTTGTTTTTTGGTCGTTTTAACCTGGGTGTGGGATGTTGTCTCCTTGACATTTACCCCATTTCCTTTGTTTTTAATATTAAGGCATAAATTAGTTATGCTATTGTGCCATATTTGTTGCTTACATTATCCATTTTCATTTATCGCAACAGCATAATAGTTTATATTGTGCCAACAAATTTAGCGTTTTGGGTAATCCGTTAGTACGATAAAAATGACATATTGGTATTAAAGAAAAGAAAAACAAGAGACACCTATAATGGCCGATAATCACACAATCACATGGCACAATCCAAAAGGGAACTGTACGAGAAAAAATCCAAAAAACTACATAAACATCGATAGTAACTCGGGATAGCCGGACTATCCCATGAAATGCCTAGGGCCAATCGTTTGGACTGCAGGTTAGAGGGGTAGCAACAATGATTGCTCTATAATATGTGGGACCCTTGGCTCTATCAAATGGGGACCTCCCTGAATGAGAAGGGTCTCTTTCCACAAATTAATTAGATATTTCTAGATGGGGTCTCTTGGTTTGTTTCACTACCATAGTATGGGTGGTCTCAATCAGTCAGAGCCAACCAGGGAGCATGGTCTTAATATGTATCATATCAATATCTGGAATACAATGGGTTTTGACCAACTGGTACTACTTACCATGCAAAAAGGGCAAAGCAGCCAACAAACCCCCACAGGCAATTGTCTCTGTCCATATGAATTCAAAACTGATAACCAAAGATTCACCATGATTTCTAATAATCAACGGTCAATTTAACAAGTTAAAACTCCAAATAAATTCAAAACCTTTTTTTTTACATATATGTACACCCCCCCCCCCCTAATATTTTCCCAAAAAGGCTTTATCTAGTGGGTCTGGTGTCTGGCCTAAATATCGACCATAGTGATTGCACTGGGTCTGAAGGCCAACACCTCCCAGCACAAACAGCTCTGCCCCTTCCAAATAACTGGACAACTGATCTTTCGAGGGGGATAGAGATTGCAGAAGGGCCACAGAGTGGCACAGGCCTGATCTCTTCAACTTCTGAACTATGTCTCAGCCCCAGCTTTTATCTCCAACATCCAAGGCATTCCAGATTCTGTTATCACTTGACATGAGCTTTGCCAAGATTTAACGTGGTTGGTAATTGGCCCACCTGAAAAATGAATTGTAGGCAAGGGCCAACTAACGACGGGTCAAATCTCAGTAAAAGTGCATGGTCAAAGCTCTTTAGTCAACACCCCTGGGAAATCTGGCAAATAGAAGACACTGTCTGCCTAAAGGGGGAGGGGGGGTGTTTAGACTTCCTTTCACTTGCAAGAAAGTCAACTGAGAGCGTTTTTCTGGCTCCACTGTCCGGGCAATACCTATTAAGTTGTAGGGCTCATATTTTAAATTCAGACTAGCCAATGAAATGCCTAGGTCCCATCGTTTGGACTGCAGGTTAGGGGTAGCAACAATGATTGCTCTATAATATCTGGGACCCTTGGCTCCTCCCACAGAGAATACATTATGGGGTTTCTGTTGGCAATGGAGGTCCCAACTAATGATGGGGGAAGACTTACCAGGGACCCATGGATGCAGTTCTGTTCATTTTTATCACCTCTGCACACAACAGCTACCTGTGATATTGTTACTGTGTCCTCAGGGGGTTTGGGAGCAATGTGAATGGGCTGGTGTTCTCTTCAAACAATTCTATCAACCCAAGGTCAGATGAAGCAGGGTTTGTACTTCTACTTATGTCATTCACTTCGACTGAACCTGTACATAGTTGTGCTTCACTGTGAATGATGTCATCCTTTGAATAGGTGACCAAGTAAGCATGAGGGAATGGCACAGGGTCAATGATGGGTGCCGTCAATGACATAGTGGCAACAAGTGGCGGAGACTTACATGGAAGGGATTGTGGTATCTCATGCCATACTAATTCCTTCACAAAAGGCTTTTCAACTTCTTGCTTTAATTCTGAATCCAAATGAGAAGACAATCCATGTGGTCCAGTCAAACTTCCAGTTTGGCCCATACAGGGCCAATCTAGACCAGTACTGACCGACCAAACATGGGATGTCCCCAACTCATTTTGCTCAGAGGGATCACAGAGATTTTCTAGGCATTTAACAGGGATGGCTTCCACTTGATTGTCTGAGACCAAGCACTTCTGGGCAAAGGAGTGTGTCATTAAGGAAACGTTCTTGGTTTCCTGTTCCTCCACAACGGAAACTGCTTCACGTGCATCTTTTATGGCAAGACTAGGCTGTCCAGAACTCTTGGACGAAACATTGTGACTTACCTGAGCATCAACCATGTACTCCTCACTCAGCTTACCCTGCAGCTTCCCAGACACACTTTTCACTAAATTGGGGGAACCACAAACGTTTCTTGGGCAACTACGACAGTCATGGTTGGACTTGGGATGACTGCCCTCAGGACATAAGGACTGCTTTCCCATGGACAGTCAACTTCCCCTTCTTTAAATCTAGGGTAATCCCCTGTTCCCTCAAAAAGTCTAATCCCAGTAGCATACTGTCTCCAATTGGGACCCCATAGATGTTCATGGTGAAGGACTGTTGGCCAAGCCCAAGCTCAAAGGGTCCGACCACATATTCATTCTTCCTGAGCCCCTTCCCCGCAGTGTTCATAATGACTTCTTTTATAATTGGTGGGGCATGCTCTAAAGCCTTGTATACCTCATCATATATTAGGGTAACCTGTGTTGCTGTACCTTCTATGGCGTGAACGACTTCATCTTGTAACCAGTACCCTATACATGGTCCCCCTGACAACAGACTTATAGTTATAATCTCTAGACCCTCCTTCTCTTGGGTATCCCCACCCTCAATTTGGGTCGTCAAACGGATCTTCCACTAAGGTTCCCCCTCCTCATCTGAAAAACCCAACTACAATCCTAAAAGGGGGTCCTCCTCACTCTCCCCAGAACTTCCAGCTTGCTCGGTTGGTTGGGGGTTATTGGTTAACTCCTGGGATTTTTCTTCCTCTATTTCAGTACTTTGGGCCCATACTGGAGAACTTGGCCTTTTCACTTTGTCACTTTGTCCCTGCCTTAACAAGGCTGGGCTAAATGACTGGGTGACAGCCAGTTCCCCGTAGGTCTTCCCTGGCCCCTCTTTTGAATCAATTTCCCCTTATACTTGGTTTTTCTGTTTGAGACCTTTCTTTTTAAGTAGGGTCTGGGTCAGGTCTCTTGAGCTAACCCCTTGGAGTTTAAAGGACTCCTATGCTCTTAAAAGGTAACTATACGCTCTGGGGATTCGGATCTTTCCAACTTTGGGCATTCCCTCTTGAAAAGCTCAATGTCCCCACAGAAAAAAAAAACATCCCTTACTTGCAGGTGAGGGGCTTCGGGACTGGAGGCGATTCATTGTTCGGGTTCCCAGTAGATTGCGAATTTCTGCTAAGAGACACCCCTTTAACTTTGGGATTTGACTCTGGAGGCTTTCTACCTGCTCAGAAGTTCCTCCATTTTGTCCTGCCATCTGTCCATCTATCTTATTCTCTAACTTTTCTACCCTCCCCTGGTAACCTTCGTCAATCCCACCCCTTTGGGGTAATGACTTGGAAGCAGAAGACGGCGTATGATTCCTCATTTGAATGCCTTTTGTCTGGGCTGACATATTTCACCTCCCGTCTGCTGCTCCGGTCGTTTATAGCATGGTGGTTATGGTTGAGCCACCTTATCTTGTCCACTGCATCTACAATATTGGCGGGCTTTATATTGAATGCATTGCTGCACACCTCTTTATCAGCAGCACCTTGGCACAGTCTCAAGACTGCCTGCTGATACATATGATCTTCCGGAAGATCGCTGAAGGCTTTGGTGGCCAGGGACAGCACACGGTCAGCCCAGTCTTCTAAGGATTCCTCGGGTGTTTGTTTTGCATTTTCGAACTGGATATGTGCGGTCTCGGGAAGTTCTTTAAACCCGAACTGGAATGCGTAGAATTTGCTTGCCTTGCCATCGAGGCACCAGCACAGCTGATCCTTGCACTCCCTAGAGGTCCATTCACTTACTTCGGCATACCGAGAAAACTTGGCATAAAAGGCCTGCCAATTGCTCTTTCCGTCATACTTTAATGTTTTGGGCAGGGCACAATTCTTTCCACCCTTCTCCCCTCTCTCCCTGTTTGGTGGACTGCACTCCCAGCATGATGTCCTCTCCAAGAAGTCATAATCAGATTTATAATCTCTAGTAAGCCCCTGGGAGGGCGCCGTGCCGCAGCTCTCGGCCTCTCCTCTGGGGTTCTATATCTCCACCCACTATATCGGCCATAGTCCCTAGGCCCTAGTGTGGGGCTCCCTATAAGGTCTAGGTTTGTCAAATTGGAGGGCCACCATCCTGTCATCTCCCCTTGCCCAGACACCCCTGTCACTCTTATAGTCATGTTGACTATTACGGCCCCTTTCAGACAGGTCCTCATGCAGGTCACAAAGGCCCCTCATCTCACGGGTCCCTGCATCAGTGTATCTAGGTGTCCAGTCTCTCCTGTGGGATGGGGACGAATTTTCCCTAAACCCGGAGTCTAATTCCCCTATACCCTTCCTCAATGTACTCATATGTATCAGTTGGGGAGGGGACCTTGAAAATCTCTCCGATTCGAGTGTTTGGTAGAGCCCCCTTACAGATGGGGTCTTCGGGGGTCTATCGCTCGGACGGACCACTAAGTCCACTGGTGACCCTGTCAGCCCCCCTCTGGGACGGCAGGCTCTACTCCTGTTAATCAATTCATCATCAACAGAGAATCTCTCCCCCACAATTATATCCCTATTGATTGCCAGCTTTTTATCAGCAGCATTGCAAGCTGGCCCAAAATTAATCATATCTAGTAATGTCTAGTGGGTGGTCGCTAAATTCCATAAAAGTCCCGCGTGGTTCGGACCTTTAGACTGATTGCAAGTGCCAATGGAAGATTGGCACTCACCTAATCCTTAGTTTCGGTGGTCGACGGCTAGTAGATTTAGTACATCTTTAGCATCAACTTGTTCAGCCAGAAAAAAGCTAGGGAACATGTGGAACTCCCTGATTTGGGGTTTCCGGGTCTTACCAATAACCGGAAATACCACCCGATACTACCTGCCTTGGCAGCTATGAAAGAAAGATGAGAGTTTCAAAACAATAATTCGTAAAATGCGGAACCCTTGTACGAAGCAAAATATAAACGACTAGTATTTGTTAACAATAGCGCATCGATGGCCAGCAAAAACATAGAAATAGCGTTGTTCGACATCTAGCAAGTGGATTCCACTCAAACGGGTGCTGAGGCAGTCTAACATTTACAATGAGAGCAAGTGTTTACTCATTCATTAATCCCATTTCAGTGACTTCAAGTACATCAATAAAAGATTTTTTCCATTTGTTTAATCTTTCTATGTAATTGCATAGATTTTTCCTATTTATACTTACTCCAAATACCGTTATTTCTTCATTTATAATTTTTCTAAATTTTAATTAGCAAAAAACGATGGTTTCAAGATGTGATGTCCGGGTTTCATCTCGTACTTGTTGTTTAGAGAGTTTTCAATCAGAAACCTTATTTCATGCCTACCTTATAAATAATCTGTAAAGAATGGCAAGCATTCTTCTGATGTCAATGGTTTACATATTATCTCACAAGTTGAAATGCCACGACATTTACGGTGAATAGAGGAATGGTAAGTAAACATAACACTTTCTTTGTGAATCTCAGCTGTACGATAATCTTAACCAAGCAGCCGTCTGATGATATTTAGATCTCTTGTTGACAAAATGGATCACTGTAACTTCTTTTCTTTTTAATGGTTTGGAAAAATATTTCTGTAGGTATCCACCATACATCTATTTGTCCAAAAATTGTGTTTCCAGAGATGTTGAAATTATTTAATTTTTTAATTCATTGCTGTTTCTGCTTGTATCGAGTTGCCTGTTTTCATATTCAAATAGCGTTTCTGATATTTGCTGAAATATATTAAGTATGGCATTATTTATAGCAACATTCCAACGGCACCTGCATATGGAATTATTATACTTCATGCAAATTTCTGATAACATCCAGTCATTTCATTGGTTCTCCTGAATACGGTATTTTACAGTATTTTTTGTTTGCTTCGCCTTCCCCTAGTAACATGTGATATTTTTGCATAGCAACGAAAATATCACATGCTTCCCCTAGCAACATGTGATATTTTTGTATAGCAACGCTGAGAACGAAGTTTGCCGAACCCGGAAAATATCACCATCTCCGAGCGAGATTTACCGATTAGTACTTAGTTCTATTTATTGAATTTAAAAAGCCAAAGCAGTCAGTTCATCGTTAGCATGATTTATGTAAATTTCTGTCGCTAACATTCATTATGGTATTTGAAGGGGTGTCTTTAGAGACAGCTTAAGAATCTTTAGATATCAAAGACGTCAACTCCACGAAACAAACGTGCTGTCGCCGGCGGCAGACCAGTAATACTTGTTTCATAAAACAGGTTGGGGATATTCCCAATTGGGATAATATATCCCAATTGGATAACTTATCCCAATTGGGATAAACAAATATATCCCAACTGGCATAATTGGTTAGTTTTTATGAATTAATTTCATTTTTAAATGGCGCATAATGAACCACAAAGCATGATAAAATCCATGATTTCAGTCATCAAATGACATATTGTCATCTTCTGATTAATGCTGCATTTCACCAGCAGAGACATTTTTGAAAACCAAAAATCATACATTTAATTTCTTCAAATTTCCAACTGATCATTATTGTAAATGATTAAATTATGAAAACAGAGGAAAAGGGAAGTCGGTGAAAACGTATTGGAAAATTGCATAAGTTTTGTTTGTTGAAATATTCAAAGTCGTTGTAGTTTCAAAAACCATGCTAAAATCCTACATTTATGTCATTTTTTCCCAAATGGTCAAAGGGAGGAAATCCTGGAAAAAATAAAATGTCATGTTAATTTGGCTTTTTCTCCATACTTCATTTATTTAATAGTCAAAAACGATTTTGATTACACTTTCACAGTATGTTTTATGCGGTTGTAAATATAATTTACTTTGAAAAAAGTAGCAAAGAATAAGTGTAAACTCTTACAAGCTTAAGTTATTACTAAATCAAAGTGACTGCTTGTTTTCAATTATAAATCGGTCAGCGCAGGAATTGCAGCATTCTTATGAGAACAGAATTATACTGTCTTAAAGCTCTAACCGCATAGATTTTTAATTTTTATGTCTGATGATGCGCCATTAAACCTGTAAAATGTAATTCACGAATAACTAGCCATTTATCCCAATTGGGATATAACCACTTATCCCAATTGGGAATATTCCCAACCTGTAAAAATGTCAATCCCTTCCTCTCTTCTGTTTCATATAAAATGTCAGTCCCTCCCTCTCTGGAAGAAAGTGCCTGTGTTCCATGAGTATCTGGCAGAAAAAAATGTTTGACTGTGTCCACAGGGTTTCTTGTTTTAACCTTAACTTGATATTGTGAATTCTGCAATTATACAAAACATGCAAACTCTTGTTCAGCCAAGAGTACCATGATTCATCATAAATCAAAGCATTACACTTATTTTTTCTAAGAATAACTTTATTTTCATCTTTCATTTTAGCATTTCCCCATTTTGATCTTCTATTTGGAACATGTTAGAGTATACAAAATGTGTGTTCAGATGTTGTAATTTATACTATATTCTTGACTAAAAACACTTAATTTTTCCATGAGAAACCATATTATTTATTCAGGAAAAGGTGAAAGGAAGGCATTCAGTATAATAAAAAACACACTGCCTTCAGCGGAGGGTGTTATGGTAGATTACAACACTTAAAAAAATATAACATGAAATGAAAATATCACACTCGTCTCTGTCTCGGGTGATATTTTTCTTCATGTTTTTCTTCGTGTGGTAATCTACCATGACACCCTCCACTGAAGGCAGTATGTTTATAATAACATCTCCCAGCTCATGCAATTCAAGGGCCTGTGGTCGATACAGTTACTTCCTTGATAGAGCCAAGCTGCTCATAACTGGGCTTTTAAACAAGGGTACGTGTTACCCATAACTTGAAGTCATCACTCCAGAAATTGCCATCACCATCTTGTGGACCGCTATGGGATATCTGTTTCGCAGATGACAACAAATCTTTCCCTTTTAAAGCTTAATTGTTGTTTTCTCTATCGAATTTGACCTTACTATCTTATTAGTCCGTGTTGTTCATCTTCCTATGTTTGTGTGTTTTTATTTTTCTTTTCTGTGTCGTACTCATGTTATGTTTTTGTTTCTTTGTTTTTCCGACGTTGCCATTGTCCTTGGATTATTCATTTTAGATTGACAGTTCAGTTCTCACAAACTTTGATACAAAGTAAAATTTAAGTACTGTTCGAACATCAAGTCGGAATTAAATGTATCAAAAGTCTGCAAAACAGTAAATGATTACGCTACATCTTTTGATTATAAATCATTCCCCTTTGTAAGTACGACTGCAGCAGAAATATTTAAGACTTGAAAATCTTGTAACCTATACAATAAAACATACCCCTTTGTAAAACTCCAGAAATGTATAATGCATAAATTTTGATTCATATAGAGTAGAGACAAAAATATGTTGATGCACGAAAAAGATATTGTATTACAGAAAATGCAGATAAAGTTAAATTTTAGAATAGGTGAGACTTGATTTTTTTTTCGTTGTGATGATAATGTTGTATATAGAATAAGTTTACTAATAATCTCTTATCAAGTTACATAATATATATATTTATACAAGTAACAAAATACCGAAGTTACTGTAAATTAAGGTTCTGCTTATGCGCAATTCGACAACTTATGTCTCTTCAGTGCAGATAACATCAAAACAGTTGGAAGTCCCTAAATCGAAAGTTGAATAGGGTTTATTTATTTTTATGTTCCTCTTTGTGTCCCTACATATTTAGAATTTTACCGCATGAAATGATGTAGCTTTATAAATATATATTAAGCAATTGCTTTTAAAAGTTCGTGTACAGTTGAAAAGAATGATCATCCCAGTACTAAATAAACAAGACCAATTACATGTCTTGGCCTGCGTCACCGTCACTTATGTTCATCTGAGAAAGTGTTCTCCCCAAACTAACAGAATGTCATGTATAAGTTTTCCAGTTAAAACAAGTATTCATTTACCTTATTACCAAAACATTCTTCAAATGCAAGTTATAACTGAGATACTATCAAGTTCAACCAGATTACTGTAATAGACAAAAAAAAGAGGAAGAAAAAAAAAAAACAAACAATTCTAAATGAACAAAGTTGAACAAAGCATAAAATGAAAATAGTCCACATCACTTCAGCAAAGGTGAAAACTACACATGAGTTTCAAAATAAACACACACTTTGTATCCTAATTAGAAAATGTGTGAAAGCAATGCAAAAATTCAAGAATAACTACCCGCGATCAGTGTGTTCAAAACTGTGCAACATCTCTGGACACATGATGATGATGAAATAAGGAATCAAATTCTTTAATGGATAAATTAGACATTTTTTAAAATAAAAAATGACCTAAAGGGGATGTTCAAATCATCAATGTATTCAAACAAAAGTGCAAACTTTCAGAGGTATTTAGTCAGAGATGTGAATGTTTCAGATGACACAATCCAGGTACTGTAATGTTAAAATATCATGCAACTAGAGGCTCAGAAACTGGGCCTGTATCGCTCACCTGACAAAATGCTTCTATGCCATGCATAACCAAAACAGATGTTTTTTTACCAATGGGGTCAAATGTTTAGCTATGTTCTCCATTAGCACCCGTGTTTTTGTCTAATCCTATTGAAATGAATAATTTTTGCAAAGTTCCCTCTATACATTTAGTTAAATTTGCTTGATTAGTTTCAGAGAGGATGATGAAAAGGGTGATTATCTCATACCGGGCCCCAATGGTAAACTATGTTTTGCACTAGATTCCACGTTTTTTTTTTTGTCAAATCGAAATGAGATTAGCAATTTTTGTAAAGTACCTTCCGTACACCATTCCTGTAAAGTTTGGTTGAATTTGCTTCAGTGGTATCAGAGGAGAAGATAAAAACATGATTTTCCCATAGGGTCCCATGTTAAACGACATGACTTTTTGTATGTTTCGTGCTGGCGGCCATTTTTTTATTGGATCATAAAATTTTCGCAATCAATGTGAAGGTCCTTCCATACATCATTCCTGTAAAGTTTGGTTCAATTTGCTCTAGTAGGTTCAGAGGAGATAGCAAATATATGTTTTTCCCATAGGGTTCCATGTTAATCAAACTGTTCTGCGCTGGCGGTCATGTTTTTAGCGGATCGGAAAAATTTCGGCAATCGACATAAAGGACCTTCCATACATCATTCCTGTAAAGTTCGGGTCAATTTACAACAGTAGCTTCAGAGGAGATAGCAAATGTATGTTTTTCCAATAGGGTCCCATGTTAAACTATGTTCTTCGCTGGTGGCCATGTTTTTTTAGCAAATCAGAAAAAAATCGGCAATCTACATAAAGTACCTTCCATACATCATTCCTGTAGAGTTTGGTTCAATTTGCTTCAGTAGCTTTAGAAATGAAAGCAAATATATGCCTTTTTCCCATAGACCTAAGTTCAGCGCTGGCGGCCATGTTTTTTGACGGATCGGAAAAATTTCGGCAATCTACATAAAGGATTCCTGTAAAGTTTGGTTGAATTTGCTTCAGTACCTTCAGAGAAGATGGCAAATACTAGTATATGCTTTTTCCCATAAACCTAAGTTCAGCGCTGGCGGCCATGTTTTTGGCGGATTGGAAAAATTTCGGCAATCTACATAAAGGATTCCTGTAAAGTTTGGTTGAATTTGCTTCAGTAGCTTCAGAGGAGATGGCAAATATACGTTTTCCCATAGGGTCCAATGTTAAACTATGTTCTGCGCTGGCGGCCATGTTTTAGTGGATCAGAAAATTTTCGGCAATCTACATTAAGGACCTTCCATACATCATTCCTGTAAAGTTTGGTTCAATTTGCTTCAGTAGCTTCAAAAGGGGATAGCAAATATATGCTTTTTCCCATAGGGTCCCGTGTTAAACCTAAGTTCAGCGCTGGCGGCCATGTTTTTTGGTGGATCGGAAAATTTTCGACAAACCAAGTAAAAGACTTTCCATACATAATTCCTGTAAAGTTTGGTTAAAATTGGTCCAGTGGTTTCTGGAGGGGATAGTCAAAATGTAAAAAGTTTACGGACGGACGACGGACGCCAAGTGATGGCAAAAGCTCACATGGCCTTTTAGGCCAGGTGAGCTAAAATGACAAAGTTAAACAATTCATAAAGTCGACATTCGTTATTAAAATCTGCTCAAAAGGGGAGGTGCACATCTTCAATGTGCCCAGAACAACTGTGTGAAGTCTTAAAAGCATAAGGTATAAGATGGTAGAGTTTCAGGTTACACAAACTCAGTACCGTAATGTTCACGTTTGATGAAATAATGACTGAGTTCAACAATGCATAAATTCGTCATTGTTTATTCAAATCTGCCCAAAAGGGGAGATGCACATCTTCAATGTCCAGAACAAACAAAGGCAGTAGAATACCGAAGGAACAAAGGGGTGACATTCACAAAAATCGAAGTCCAAAGACAGGGCAAAAACGAGAACACAGAAAACAATGACGTTAGACACAAAAACAATGACGCCAGACAGACACAAAGCACAGAACCAGAAACCACAACATTCAGAACAAAGGCACTCACAGTGTGAACTCCAGTGAAACTGAGAGTGACATCAGGTGCTCCGGAAGGGTAAGCATGTCCTGCTCTGTTAACAGCACCCGTCACACTGTGAGTGATTCAATCCGGGAAAATGTCAAAGTCGGTAGTCAAATCCGGGAAGACGTGAATCTAGCTGAAAATGTCCACTTTCATTTGGGATAATGACACGTCATATCTTTCAATGATGCTATGGTGACGGCCATAGAATTTCTTGAGGGATGAAATTAACAAAGGTTGAACAACTGTGTAAAGTGTTAAAAGCATAAGGTATAAGGTGCTAGAGTTTCAGATTACACAAAATCAGTACCGTAATATTTACGTTTGATGAAAAAAATGACTAATTTCAACAATAGATTAATGACACATTTTTTTTTTCAAAACTCACCAAGAGGTAAGGTGCACATCTTCAATATGTTCACCAAAAGGTAAGGTGCACATCTTCAATGTGTCCATAACAATTGCGCGAAGTTTCAGTAGTATCGAGTTAAAGGTGTCCGAGTTTTAGATTACAGACTTGGTATCCCCAAAGCGTGACGGACAGACGGACAGTGTCGAGCGGCTCCTAAACCTGCGATCACCGTTGGTGACGCAGGTAAAATGAATATTGAATCAGAGTTCGAACTTAAACTTCAAGGGTTTCCACAAGAGACTGATATCTATTTAAGAACTTTTTTAATGATCATATGATACGAAATTTCTTGAAGCCTAGAATAATAAGGTGGTCACGGTCACGGATCTGTATAATTTGTGCTAGCTCTGTCGTAACAAATCAACTGTGAAGCATACACTCCATAAGCAGGAGGAGCTGGAATATTACTCTCCATTTTACGGATAATTTTGAAATTAAAAATCGCCCCTTTTGTCGTAAATTGTAGTACTGAGATGACCACTTTCGTCCACTTCGAGATATAGAAACCTGCACTACATTTTCAGTAGTGCATGTGTAAACTTTTTTTTTAGTTTGAAGATATCAGCCGGCCCTACTTCTTCACCTGTTTCCCCAAGTACATTTGTAAAAGGACAAGTGAAACAGGGAGATCTCTTACATTTTCTAGTGCCTTTGTTTTTACAAAGAATTTGGGGAGTAGCATTCTTGAAAGGGCTAATGAAAAGTTGCTGTTTTAGACTCTTATCTTTTCTAAGGCCGCAATAGGAGATGAATCGTCTCCAAAAAAAATGTACCAATTTCACCAATGCAAACGTAGTGTATGCTATTGGTTGCAAACGCTGCCAGATGATCTATTTGGGTGAAACTTGTCGAAGATTGGGTGATCTCTTTGTCGAAAATAAACAGAGCGTTACCTACGGAAAAAGATTGCCCAGTAAGTGAACATTTTCGGCGAGCCAACCCCAGCAACTAACTGTACTTATACAAACTAGTGCAGGTAAGAAACAAGGACGGTTCCTTTGAACAAAAAGTTATACATTTTCTTTGAACTAATCGACCCTTTGGCATAAATGTTAAATCAGAAAAAAGAAGGGAAACGGGGAATGCGTCAGAGACAACGACCCAAAGAGGAGTTACAACAACTCAAAGCCACCATAAGATCAGGAAACCCCACACCCAACGGCAGGTCGGAGTCGGTCCCTAAATAAAGAGTAATCAAGTTCAGTGAACTCAACATCATCCTAGACTCCTATAGACATAAAGTAAACTAACTAGAAAACAGACAAGACATACAAAGGCTTTATAAATTTCCTGACTTAGTCTATTTTATGATTTTAATTTTTATTTGAAATTACCCGTAAAGAATACAAATCTTTTATTTTCGTTTTTGATAATGTTCAGAATAAGCATGACTTTTACATGTGATTTCTGTTACACGTCAGTTGGTAGGTTTCTCTCCGTTCCATGATATCTTTTTAAATCGGTTTCCTACCCGGCTGCCCCTAGAAGAAGGCCATCTTGGTCAAAACGTTGAACACTCTACTTTCTTGTTCCGTTTCGACCTTTTAGTTGTTTTAGCACGCCTGGCTATATCAAGGATAGGCTTTTGCCATCACTTTGCGCCCGTTGTCCATCTGTCCGTCGTAACCTTTTCCTTTAAACAACTTCTTCTTAGGAATTACTGAATGGATTTTACCCAAACTTGGCAAAAATGATGCTTATGAGGTACTGACTAAGTCTTGTTAAGTTGGTGCCGATCCGTCATCCAACATAGTGCCAGCGGCAAAACTAAATTTAACATTTGAGCTGATGGGAAATTCATACAAAAATCTTCTAGAGAACTGCTGATTGGATTAAAAACAAGCACAGCATGAATGATGCTTATAAGGTGCTGATCAAATGCTGTTACTTCGGAGCCGATCTGTCATCCAACATGGACGCCGGCGGTGAGCTTTTAAAATTGGACCTTTGAGAAATGCATACAAAGATCTACTCGAAAACTGCTGTACGGATTTAAACCAAAGTTGATATGAATGATGCTTATTAGATGCTGACAAAGTGCTGTTACTTTGTTGCCAATGTGTCATCCATTATGGTCCCCAGCAGTGAATCCCACTTGGCATGAAAGATGCTTATGAGATGCTGATCAAGTAATTTAGCTTTGGTACCAATCTGTTATCCAAAATGGCCGCCAATGGTGAAACTTTCTTTAACATTGGACCCTTTGGGGAAATGCATACAAAGATCTTATAGAAAATGGCTAATGAGTTGCTGACCAATTTTGTTACTTTAGTGCCGATCAACCATCAAAAAGGTCGACTTTGTTTGCAACATAGGACCCGATGGGAAATGTATACAAAGATCTTCTTTTAGAGAACCGATAAATGGTTTAACACTAAACATCACATGAATAATTCTTATGAGATTCAGACCAAGTGTTCTTACTTTTGTGCTTAACGCTCATCCAACATGACCGCCAGAGGTGAACTAATTTTTTCTATTGGACCATACGGGAAAATGCATATACATGTACAAAGATCTTCTAGAGAAGTGCAGTTTGGATTTGAACCAAATATGTTATGATTGTAACAACGGCAGTAGAATACCGAAGGAACAAAGGAGTGAAATTCACAAAAAATCGAAGTCCAAAGACAGGGAAAAACGAGAACACAGAAAAAAGTGACGTTAGACACAAAAACAATGACGTTAGACAGATACAAAGCACAGAAACGTAAGTAATGAGTTGCTCTGTTGATCCGTCATCCAATATGGCTACCAGCGGCAAAACTTAGTTTAACATTGAAACTTACGGTAAATACAAATATCATCTTCTAGATGAACCGCTGTATAGATTTAAACTAAACATGGTATGAATGCTTCTTGTATAGTGCTGATCAAGATTGTAGACAATAGGAAAAAATAGTCAAATGTTGCGCCATATGACATAAAGGTTTCTTTATATAGAAATTTATACTTTTTAACACAGAAGTTTATTCAACTAAATGTATCTACCATGGTCTAGGATTAGCGATTCAGGTTCTTGAGAGCCTCATGAGGAAGAATCGGGGTATTTTATTCATGAGGTAAAATCACGTGACCACGCCCCTTTCTTGGTGAATTACTTCCCTTTATTAAAGTTTAACTTCTGAAGTACATCTCAGTTTTCCGAATTGTTTTCATACTACCCCGTCTTTTTTCTAAAAGTACTGCACTAATGTTATCTTCCGTGATGAAAAGTTTTTGTTGTGGGAATTTTAAAACATAGAAATTGTGGTTAAAACCCGTCTGTAGAAGGATTTCCCGGCGCTGGAAAGCTTGGAATTACACATTTTCAATTTAATTTGGCCGCGAATTTTCTTGAGTAAGTTTAAAAGGGACAATTGTTTATGAATATATGCGAGATATATTTTACAGTCATATGCGGACAAATTTGCTACATATTTATCTTTGATGTGTATTTTCTGTCAAAGATAGCTTATTCGGCAAAATGTCACGATCCCGCTTCGAATTTCAAACTTAATTGGCCGGAAATTTTCATTATTACAGATAAGTATTTATGTATATAATGTAAACAATGTGTAGAATCATGCTAGATGCGGACAAATATGTTCTGAAGAGTATTATTAGATTATTTTGCAAAATTTCAATATCTCCCCTATGCATTTCAACTAAACATGGCCGACAAGCAACAGTTACAAGATGGCCGCTATGCAAATTGGTAAAGTACCCCTCATTCTTCCATATGTCTTGTTTAATGTGTACATTTTGTGTATTTTTACTTTTTAATTGTTACCCACCATGCCATTTTACTTTGATCATTTACGTAACATGTTGCCATTGCACAGCATATATTTTAGACAATGTCATTTGCCGGTGTAACTTTGGGAGAATATGACACAAACCTTATAGAGCACTACACAGAGATGGTAAATAAAAGACGATAACACTGAACAAGTTATCTGAGCTTCGAAAGCTGTTATATTGTAAAATATCATCCCAGTCGGCAGAATATGAACCTTTTGGCTCATTTTCTGTGCTCACTCACCCCCTCATCGGATGACATTTTACGATTTACAGCTGTCAAAATCTATTTGAGGTTACTTATTCTAAATATGGTCATGTAGGTTTATATCAATCATAAAAAATAAAGCTATTAATTTACTAAGTCATATTTTCCATTTATATGGAAACTTCATATTGAATCTTCAGATAGAGGCAGGGGTTCAATTTGCAAGGGCTCAAGCACCATGCGTTTTTTAGCAACATAGATTAACACAAACTGCTATTGATAAGAGTTGATGAGAATCACGTTAGAATTGTACATATTGCAAAATCGTGTTAACAGAATTAATTATCCCGTGCTTCATTTGACCACCTCCATACTATAAAAATGAATAACAATTGAATTCAATTTAGAATACCCAAGTAATATTTATAAATCATAAACAAAAATATATGACAGTTATTATGATAGTCGGCAGTCAAATAAATCTGCAAAAGTAGGTGATATATTTAGAAGAATTCTTGGAAGAATTTCTTTCCATAAAATGGCCATTTATACAATGACACAGCAACGTAATCATTACACTAATACAACATTTCTGTAAGAAATACATTTATGGAAATATGTAAATTTTAAAATTACCTTGTTGTTTACTGCTAAAATTGTATGGTGAACAGTGAGCCCAGTAATTAAATGTCTGTTATAAAAAATATATCTATCGATTGTTCCTTACATTCAGTAAGTGTATGAAACAATTGGCAGATATAATTTTCGGTATTCGTATTTAATTACTTAGTAGATTGAATATAAATTTTCGAAATGGCAAAAGGACGATTGTGTATTTTTAGCTACATATACTATGGAATGTGCACCTTGAATATTTGACATAAAAATGCAATATCAAAGCAGAAATAAATATTTGGGGAAGAACGTTACAAGTATTTATTATTTATCTTTTTTTTTTTATTTTCACGACGGATAACACATTTATTCTTTCTGTTACAGATGAAAGTCTACATTTGACCTTCCCAGTATAATTAAACTCTGAGTTTTGTAAAGAAAATCTTACTTCTCGTCTTTTTGAATAATTGTGTATCTTCTACATCAAAGTCTAAGACATCCAGGCATTTTTAAGTTTCTTGAGCCGCACATAAACTTCATATTGCATTTTAATATCATTTTTGTGTCATTATTCTTATTCTTTCCAGAAAAATGGTGTTCGAAGCGGATCTAAGAGGCTGCTTGACTAATCTTGAGCTGGGGAGGATGATTTTCATATCCTAGACTTTTATCCACTAAAATACGAAAGAATGCCTTTACTGTACATGTACGTATAGGTAAATATATGTCAGTCTGGCTTCTCGTAGTCGAGCTATTAAAAATAGTCAAAAAGGAAGTAAGTTGACCGATAAAGTATTAGGATCACGACTGGGAAACTCGATGGTTACTACCAGGAAGTTAATTATTATAAAGTGACAGACCCTATTTTTAAAAATCAGGGAATGTCACTCCATGTAAACTGGTCAAAGCTCGGGGGGGGGNGGGGGGGGGGGGGGGGGGGGGGGTAACTTCCACTATATGATGAGCCGCTGGAATAGGTACCCTTTTCTTGCTTTAGATTATATGATAAGGGTAGTATGTGATGAAAATATGCGATAAGGTAGGAAATTTCAGATGAGATTATATGATAAGGCCAATTTGTCGCATCTTAATCAGATACTAATTAGCATTTGACATATCTACATTAATAAAGTATTAAACTGTGTGTAATTTTCTACTTTTTGATTGAAAATAAAGAATTTACAGTATTCAGCCCAATATATGAAAAGGTAGATTAGGTTTACTTTTTTGCTAAAAATATGTGATAAGGTAGATATTTTTGATATTCTTTATATATGAAAAGGGTGGGGGTGTTATATTGTCATTTTTCCCCCATGCTAGATTTTCCCCGGGGGAAAATGAGAATGATCTCATTTTTCCCCCGGGGAAAATTGAGATCATTGTCGGTTTTCCCCCGCGGAAAGCTTGCAATACGTATTGCCATCTTTCCCCCATGCTGATTTTTCCCCCACAACATGATTACTTATTTATTTTACGAAATGATATGGAGTAAATGAACATGAGACCATAACACATATGTTAATTCCCATTGCAATTAATTTTGATGAGCTGAATGGCCATTTCGGAATATTAATTCCTAGTCTGCAACAATAGAATCCAAACATAGGGAATCCACGATTTTAAAAAATGCTTATAAAGCAAACAAACCTTGTTCATTTTTCTTTATCACCTGACCTTACAGGCTGTCTGAGCTTTGATTAACAACTTAAAAACACCCGTTGTCCGTGTGTCGCCAGAGATCCAACATAAACAGAGCTTATACACCGCTCTGCCAATTTTGACAAAACAGTAATGCAACTGCCTTGAGATGACTTCCTTACAGACATCCGAGCAGACATCCAATTTCTAATCATATTTTCAACTTATAACACTATGATGATCGCCACACACAACAAAGGGACAAATCAAGGGCAAAAGATAAATTCTTATGATAATTTCCGTCCATCGATCCGCCCGTTTTACCTGTCATGCCATAACTTTATAACCTACTGATTAATTCACTTCAAACTTCGTAGACTTATTGAAACTGCTGATCCCATGATCTGTATAGTTTTGGTGAAATCACAATTTCTCTTTCAGTAGTTATATGACTTGAATTATGTATTTTTCAAATGTAGAGCCGAGAATCCCTTGATCAATTAACTCCGATCTTAATTTAGCAAAGTTATTTAATATGATTGTCTTTAGGTCTGTATACTTCAAGTTGAAAATTCGTCACTTAAATTCTTTATGATGTTGTGTAATTATACTTTTTCTTTTCCTTTTAGTCAATTTCTATTTCATTTCTGAATGATTCCGCAAAACATTAAGAAAGTGATTCTCATGTTATCAATGATGACGCTGACGTTTTAATATAATGCAGAAAAATGAGCATCTTTAAAGTCGAAAGGGGAACAAGAGGCTCTCAAGAGCCTGTATCGCTCACCTGGACCATGGCTGACATAAATAAAAGGCATTTCCAATAGGAAACACAAAATTTAACTGAATACTTTTTTTTCCTAAAATTACAGTGTTCTTGTTTGCTTTCCATGGCAACTGAAAGCTCCACCATCCATTACAACCCATAACAGAACAACATTCAAAAAAAAATTGGGCAGGGGTTCCCCTTATAATCAAGGTAATACATGTTGCTGAAATTAAAACATTCAGACCACAATTCAAATAAAAAGTAAAAAATTTGGGCAGAGGTTCTAATTAGACTAGTAGTTTCTGAGAAGAAGATCTTTGAATGTATATTCCATGGGGTCCTATGCTTAAACTATGTACCCGCTGGTGGCCATCTTGGATGAGGGATGGAACTGCCAGATACCCTTGTTGGAAGGCACCATCTAAGGGCCATTGTGACTAAGTTTGGTTATAATTGGACTGGTAGTTTCTGAGAACAAAATCTTTGAATGTCTTTTCCATAGGGCCCAACGTTAAAACTATGTTCCCCGCTGGCGGCCATCTTGGATGAGGTACGGACCTGCCAGATACATTTTTTGGAAGGGACCATCTAAGGAACATTGTGACTAAGTTTAGTCATAATTTGACTGGTAGTTTCTGACAAGAAGATCTTTGAATGTCCTTCCCATAGGGTCCAATGTTAAAACTATGTTCCCTGCTGGGGGCCATCTTGGATTAGGTACGGACCTGCCGGATACCTTTTTAGAAGGGACCATCTAAGGACCATTGTGACTAAGTTTGGCTATAATTTGACTGGTAGTTTCTGAGAAGAAGATCTTTGAATGTCTTTTCCATAGGGTCCAATGTTAAAACTATGTTCCCCGCTGGTGGCCATCTTGGATGAAGTACGGACCTGCCGGATACCTTTATTGGATGGGACCATCTAAGAACCATTGTGACTAAATTTGGCTATAATTTGGCTGGCAGTTTCTGAGAAGAAGATCTTTGAATGTGTTTTCCCATAGGGTCCAATGTTAAACTATGTTCCCCGCTGGCGGCCATCTTGGATTAAGTACGGACCTGCCGGATACCCTTTTTGGAAGGGATCATCTAAGGACCATTGTGACTAAGTTTGGTTATAATTGGACTGGTAGTTTCTGACAAGAAGATCTTTGAATGTCTTTCCCATAGGGTCCAATGTTAAAACTTTGTTTCCCGCTGGCGGCCATCTTGGATGAGGTACGGACCTGTCTGATACTTTTTTTTTTGGAAGGGACCATCTAAGAACCATTGTGACTAAGTTTGGTTATAATTGGACTGGTAGTTTCCGAGAAGAAGATCTTTGAATGTCTTTTCCAAAGGGTCCGATGTAAAAATTATGTTCCCGGCTGGCGGCCATCTTGGATGAGGTACGGATGGACTGGTAGTTTCTGACAAGAAGATCTTTGAATGTCTTTTCCATAGGGTCCAATGTTAAAACTATGTTCCCCGCTGGCGGCCATCTTGGATGAGGTACGGATCTGCCGGATACCTTTTTTGGAAGGGACCATTTAAGAACCATTGTGACTAAGTTTGGTTATAATTGGGCTGGCAGTTTCTGAGAAGATCTTTTAATGTGTTTTCCCATAGGGTCCAATGTTAAAACTATGTTCCGCGCTGGCGGCCATCTTGGATTCAGTACGGACCTGCGGGATACTTTTTTTTTGGAAGGGACCATCTAAGGAACATTGTGACTAAGTTTGGTTATAATTGGACTGATAGTTTCTGAGAAGAAGATCTTTGAATGTCTTTCCCATAGGGTCCAATGTTAAAACTTTGTTCCCTGCTGGCGGCCATTTTGGATGAGGTACAGACCTGCCGGATACCTTTTTTGGATGGGACCATCTAAGAATCATTGTGACTAAGTTTGGTTATAATTGGGCTGGTAGTTTCTGAGAAGAAGATCTTTGAATGTGTTTTCTCATAGGTCCAATGTCAAAACTATGTTCCCCGCTGGCGGCCATCTTGGATTAGGTACGGACATGCCGGATACAATTTTTAAAGGAGACCATCCAAAGACTATTGTGACCAAGTTTGGTTTCAATTTGCCCAGTGGTTTCAGAGGAGAAGATCTTTGAATGAAAAGTTTACACCGGGCGGACGGACGACGGACAGACGGACGACGGACGCCAAGTGAAAGCAAAAGCTCACCCTGGCATAGCCAGGTGAGCTAAAATGGCAATGATCTCATTTTCCCCGTGTTCAGTAAGGGGGAAATTTGAGAACGTTCCTAATTTTCCGGGGGGAAATATCAGCATATGCTAATCTTTCCCCCGGAAAAACTGGCATGGGGGAAAATGGCTATAGAACAGGGGTCCTGATGTGCCAGCAGCTCACCCCTACCAAAAATCATATGGAGTGACAAGGGTCAAAGATCGAAAATATAACTAAAAACATGTAAAAGTATGCGTTTTAAGACAGAAATCGTGTTTATAGTAGTCAGCCACTTCGGGGCGATTCTAAAATCCGGACATAAAGAAAAAACTAGAGGCTCAGACACTGAGCCTGTATCGCTCACCTGACAAAATACTGAACAACAGGGTTTTGATGTTCTGCATGGTGGCCATGTTTTTATGTGAATTTCCCATAGGGCCAAAATAAACTATGTTCTGTGTTGGCAGCCATGTTTTTTATTTGGATCGGTACGAAATAAGCAATCTTTGTTAAGGACCTTTAGTACATCATTCCTGTAAAGTTTGGTTGAATTTGCTTCAGCGATTTTAGAGGAGAATAAGAAAATAAGAATTTTCCCATAGAGTCCAATGTTAAACTATGTTCCGTGCTGGCAGCCATGTTTTTTATTGGATCAGAAAGAAGTGAGCAATCTTTGTTCAGGACCTTCAGTTCATCATTCCTGTAAAGTTTGGTTGAATTTGCTTCAGCCGTTTCAGAGGAGAAGACGAAAATGTGAATTTTCCCATAGGGGCCAATGTTAAACATAAGTTCCATGCTGGCAGCCATGTTTTTTATCGGATCAGAATGAAATGAGCAATTTTTGTAAAGGACCTTTGGTACATCATTCCTGTAAAGTTTGGTTGAATTTGTTTCAGTGGTTTCAGCTAGAGGAGAAGATGAAAATATGAATTTCCCATATAGGGCCAATGTTAAACTATCTTATGTGCTGGTGGTAATGTTTTTTATCGGATCAGAACTAAATGAGCAATCTTTGTTAAAGACCTTTATTACATCATTCCAGTAAAATTTGGTTGAAGTTGCTTCAGCGGTTTCTGAGGAGAAGAAGAAAATGTGAATTTTCCCGTAGGGTCCAATGTTAAACCTAAGTTCCACACTGGCGGCCATGTTTTTTATCGGATCTGAACGAAATGAGCAATCTTTGTTTAGGACCTTTAGTACATCATTCCTGTAAAGTTTGGTTGCATTTGCTTCAGTGGTTTCAGTGGAGAAGAAGAAAATGTGAATTTTCCCATAGGGTCCAATGTAAAACCTAAGTTCCGGGCTGGCGGCCATGTTTTTTATCGGATCGGAACGAAATGAGCAATTTTTGTAAAGGACCTTTAGTACATCATTCCTGTAAAGTTTGGTTGAATTTGCTTCAGTGGTTTCAGAGGAGAAGATGAAAATATAAATTTCCCATAGGGCCAATGTAAAACTATTTTCCGCGCTGGCACCATTGTTGTTTATTGATTCGGAACGAAATGAACAATCTTTGTTTAAGACCTTTAGTACACCATTCCTGTAAAGTTTGGTTGCATTTGCTTCAGTCGTTTCAGAGGAGAAGAAGAAATTATGAATTTTCCCATAGGGTCCAATGTTTAACCTAAGTTCCGCGCTGGCGGCCATGTTTTTATCG
The DNA here is from genome assembly GCA_002080025.1 of Modiolus philippinarum. Classification (NCBI taxonomy): domain Eukaryota; kingdom Metazoa; phylum Mollusca; class Bivalvia; order Mytilida; family Modiolidae; genus Modiolus; species Modiolus philippinarum. Next base: position 10,306 of record MJUU01003703.1, on the reverse strand, counting down.
GATCGGAACGAAATGAGCCATCTTTGTAAAGAACCTTTAGTATATCATTCCTGTAAAGTTTGGTTGCATTTGCTTCAGTGGTTTCAGTGGAGAAGAAGAAAATGTGAATTTTCCCATAGGGTCCAATGTAAAACCTAAGTTCCGGGCTGGCGGCCATGTTTTTTATCGGATCGGAAGGAAATGAGCAATTTTTGTAAAGGACCTTTAGTACATCATTCCTGTAAAGTTTGGTTGAATTTGTTTCAGTGGTTTCAGAGGAGAAGATGAAAATATAAATTTCCCATAGGGCCAATGTAAAACTATTTCCCGCGCTGGCACCATTGTTGTTTATTGATTCGGAACGAAATGAACAATCTTTGTTTAAGACCTTTAGTACACCATTCCTGTAAAGTTTGGTTGCATTTGCTTCAGTGGTTTCAGAGCAGAAGAAGAAAATGTGAATTTTCCCATAGGGTCCAATGTTAAACCTAAGTTCCGCGCTGGCGGCCATGTTTTTTATCGGATCGGAACGAAATGAGCAATCTTTGTAAAGGACCTTTAGTATATCATTCCTATAAAGTTTTGTTGAATTTGCTTCAGTGGTTTCAGAGGAGAAGATGAAAATGTGAAAAGTTAACAGTAGACGGAAGGACGGACGGACGACGGACGCCAAGTGATGGCAAAAGCTCACACTGACCCTTCGGGTCAGGTGAGCTAACTAGTTTACCATCGTTATTCACAAAAAGAAAACGGGTTTTGATTTATCAAAACTTATTTCATAAATATATATGGAGTGACATTCTTTGATTTCTCGATCTGCACTTATAAAGTGTAAGTCACAGACTTCCGGACGCCGAATTTTTGGTTGAGGACATCGAGTTTCCCAGCCGTAGTTATAATCCGCCAATTTGTATTGATACAAAAAAAGCTGCAAGTTAAGGTAAACCCAAAAATTTCGACTTCATTCTTTCACTCATTCTGTCGACATCGGAGGTCATACATATTTAAACTGTGTGTAAAACGAATTTTATATCTTAAAACGTTAAAAGTCTTTGTTTGTGTGATTGTATAGACATCTTGTAATCCTTAGTCACAGAAAAAAAGAGCTTTACAGTGATTAATATTTATGCATTGTACGAATGAGTAAGTGCATTTTACAGATAACCGTTGTCATTTGTTTTTATTAAGGTCTGTCCGGTGTACAACGGACAGACATTATTGGGATTGTAAAATTGTGTTGGTTTTTTTTCTTCTTTTCACAGAGGTGTCTAAGTGGGTAAGTGTAGGTCGATGAAATTTGGTGGGGTTTTGTAGTTTCTGTTGAAGTTGTGATTGTATCCGTCTTGGGTCGTTTCGTTATCAGGAGAGGGGGTTATTTTAGAAAACTCCCTAAACATGTTTTGTGATATTATTCGGAAATGGTGATAAATAGGTAGTGAATTGTGATGGTAAAAAATGTTTGTTAGGCTATGACAGATATTTCGTTCATTTGGGCGAACGTTGGTGGACGGATCGTTTTCATGATAAGGGCTTGCAAAGTTATTTTATTTTTCTTGGAGCAATTATTTGGGGAAATTTCGGAATGTGTAAGGAATAGGTATTTGGGACCTATATCATTGTATTTAGTTGATATGTTTTACATTAAAAAATGTAGGGGTCAAAGGTTTATTGGTCACTTTAAAAGGGATGACATCAGTTCCTTAAAATAAAACATCTACACAAATGTAAATGATCTGCTTGTCAGATTATCTAAATTGTGGTTTCGTGTTTACTGGGTAAACTGAAACTTGATCAGCGATATTTAGCAGACGACAAAAGTAAATTATGTGCACATTTTATTGTTTTATGTGTTTTGTTTGACATACAATTACATATGGAACATTAGGAAAACTACTGAAAACAACATGTTTTTTAACACTTATG
>MJUU01003702.1:0-18296 GCA_002080025.1 Modiolus philippinarum | reverse complement strand
TACTACAGTCGTAAACTATTTTTCCGTTTTGGTAGACTGTCATTTGACAAAGAAAATTGGTTACGTCTGAAATAACAGATACTGTGTCGTTGCCCGGTGCTGCTCCGTCAGCTAGTTTATCTACTTTAAACTTGATTAAAAAATACCCATTATACCAGTCATAAAACGAAGCCTTATCATTTATGCTAAATTTGTAGTCCGTTTTTGTTTGTTGATGAGCATTTTGTGGAGACACTATAGGAGTATCTAGTAAAAAGTTACAATACTCATATCTATCACAGAACTGTGTTCCTCTAAACATTTTTTATTACTGGATTATTATTTTTATTTCTTATATAAAAATGATAGAGTTTATAAGCAGTGTCTTAAACAGGTTAAACAAGAGTCTTGAGCGTTGGAAAAAGAGTAAAACCTATAAGATTTTTGTTTTACTTATGAGATGCTTAAACCGCAAGCAACGAAAAAAATGTGAGTGAACTAAGAATCTAGTCCGTTTTACCCGTCTCAACTGTAGTGAATAACGAAACTTACATGTTTGCTTATTTTCGTTAGTCCCGTAGATAGTAGTTAACTATGGGGAAAAGCCGTAGGTTTTCAAAAAACGTTTTTTGAAAACCTACGGCTTTTTCCCATAGTTAACTACTAAGAATTTGTACCTTTTTCTTCTAATTATACAATAAATTTACGTTGTACATTAGTATTTTTATGGGTGTCATATATAAGGGCAGTATTTATTCGGGTATGGATTTCGATCATAGTCTAGTATTAATTCGGGTACAATTTTTGGACCCTCAGCCGCACGTCCCCGTACAAAATATTTGAGAGTTCCCCCTCCCCCGTTTGGTGCTAATCTGCTAATTTAAATCTTTAAGAATGATAGCATAAAAGGGACATGGGGGAAAAGGGGCTATAACCCCCTTTTAGATTTACTTTAGTCTTATTTCGTGCTTAAATCGGATTCGACCACGCAACAGTCCGGATATTTTTTACTTATACTTCAAATTTCAAACCAAAATGAATTAATAAATAAAACAAAACAAATAAATGAAATTAAAAAATGGACTTTGGACTTCATCTCTTATTTTTAGTATACTTTCATGAGGATACCCTCATAAAACCGATAGATACTCAATTTTTATCCGACATAGGAAATTCAACGTGACATTAAACTTCCAACTTGGGTGCCTGCTAGCAGTCTTACGAAGTATCTGAGCCAGCCCTTGTTCAAGGTTTAAAACTAATTCATTTAGACAATCTCTTTTATGTATATGAATGTGAGAAAAACGCGTATATGTTCCGAATTATTATGATCTTGTAGATACTATCCGTTTGAATCAGATGACGTAATGAAATAAAAATTCAAATATAATTTGGCTCGAAGGAATCAAATGCCTGTTTATTGTCATTTAGGTTCAGTTCACTGGTGGCTAATTATTTGATATATATTTATCATTGTATATTTTAGAATATTCTCTTAAACTCTTCATAATTTAAACCAAACAGGCGGTATCCATGAGTTTTAAAGTAAACAGATTTTAAGCCGGAAGGTATTTTTTTTTTTGTCATTTCAAATTGATGTTTTAACTAGCACTTTTACACCAGCTTCAAATAAATATACATTTAAAGTGGGGTTTTATTAATCATTCTAGTATGACGTCCCTCCAATTCTCGGTACAACCAACATATTCTCAAGGTAGTTTTATAAATTCCTACCAATTCTTGGTAAAACCAGCATATACTAAAGGTAACGTCATAGACAAACCACAGCACTTTGAATAATGTCATAGACAGTATCAAGCCGATGTTTTACTTTGCCATAAACCAAAAACTCCATATTTTACGGGGTTTGATGGCGTTTTCATACACCAACACTAAAACAATTTCATCTCCCTGGAGCCATTTAAGTGTCAACGAAATAATTCATGGGGGCCTGAATATAAACTGATTTAACATTGAGTTTGCCTTTTAAGCCTATATTTTGGCCTCAATTATACTCGGTGTGAAAACCCGTGGTAAATTCAGTATATATACAAGATGACGATATTCTCTTCTTAAATCAAGTAATTAATATTTAACTGTTAACACTCAGAAAGATTGTTTTTACTGAAAACAAGTATCATTTAGTAAAGCATTTGACAAAATAAGTAATTCAAATGATTTAAGTAATAGGTTAGTAAAACACTTACAAAATAAGTAAAAACCAATCATGCCTAAGTAATCACTAGTAATTAATTACTAAGTAATTTACTTAAAATGAGTATCAAACAATTACTAAGTAAAAGATTTTTTAGAGTGCAAATCAAAGGCTCGGTGACAATTTCTTGGTGCAAATGAAAGGCTCGGTGACAATTTCTTGGTGTCAATTTCCTGGTGCAAATGCAACACTAGGTGACAATTGCTTGGTGACAATTCCTTGGTGCAAATGCAGTCTCGGTTAGAAAGGATATAATTTGGTACACTAACGCTTGGTGCAATTAATGTTTGTTATAAAAATATAGTTGGTAAAGTGTGGTGCACTAACGCTTGGTGCAATTAAAGTTTGTTATAAAAATGTGGAGTTCATCTGCTTGTTGACATAATTATATAATGTTATTTACTATTTGGAGTGTATGTATATGATTCCATATGTTGAAGAAACTAATATTAGTTACCATATAAGATTTGGAGTACATGTATGGGATTGTATGTTTTCGTGTAAATATTGTTAGCAATCATTCCTTAATATTTGTAGTAGAGGGACTAGAAAAGTTGAAAAGCATTAAATGGTAGTTGTTTTTGTCGACGTTAAAGGTGTAAAGTGATTGATTGATTGTAATCAGAGAGTTCTCTCTGATTTTGACTGGTATATTGAGGTTGTTGGTAATTCCAGTCCTGACGCTACTTCCCGCCGGAATCGAATCTTTAAGGCTTCTCGTTATTATTGATTATCCTAATAAAGAATCTGAACGTTTTATTATTATTGTATTATAACTGCAGTTGGTGAAATCCTGTCTCCTGAAACAATGCCCTCTCTACTATAAGATATCTCGTTCGGTGGTTTCAACTGGACACCCTACCAGATATAGTATAGGTGCTCTTTTCTTTTCTTATAATCCCTTCTTTGTGTTGCTACGTTTCTGTGGCCGACTCTAACGCCACGGGGGCAGTGTCACAATTTGGTGGCAGCGGTGGGATTGTTTTGTAGAGTCTGATTGTTGTTATAGGCAATAAAACAAACATCTGTTAGAATATAAAGTAAGAAAACAATTTGTTGGTGAAAATGGATGAATCAAACGTTGTTACGTTTGGCCCACATTTCAGTGAGAACAGAGACCAAAACGAAACTGTTGACAATATAGATCATACGCCAGTAAAGTCTGGCGAGGAGACTGTTAGAGACATAGAAAGAATGCTTGATGAGGCTAGAGCCGAGGCTAGAGAAAGAATGAACAAATGTTTTTCTGATTTAACTAGTGAAATAGACATTATGTTTGCAAAATTTGAAAGACGAAATGTGAAAGACAGACAAACCCCTATTTTAGGGAGGGGACTTGAAAGTACTCCACGGTCATTGGGACCTTTAGTCACCCAAGAGAGGGGTAATCTCAATAATAGTCATTGTACAGAAGCAGTTAAATCAAAACAGGAAATAAACTGTAAGATTAAACCTCAAATCAATGATGGGTCAGATGACTTGGAAGAGTATCTCACTCAGTTTAATTTGCTGACTGAACTACATGATTGGAACTTAAAAACAAAGGCTTTACTGTTAGCCAGTAGTCTTTCAGGAAATGCCAGAGCAATATTAAATGAAATAACAGATGGGGAACGACATGACTTTGAATGTTTAGTAAATGCATTGAAGAGTCGTTTTGGCTCCATAAATCGCTCTGAGGTCTATAGGTCTGAACTGCAAACACGAGTTAGGTTAAGAAATGAAACTTTGCCAGAGTTAGCACAAGCTAATAAGAAACTGACCCGTAAGGCTTATCCTGGAACTTCTCCCATTGCTAAGGATACTTTAGCTTTAGATCATTTCATAGACGCCATCCCTGAAACTGACATTCGACTTCGATTGAGAGAAGTTGGACGTAAGACCATTTGTGAGGCTGAAAACATTGCTGTCCGCCTCGAGGCCCTTAGATTAGCAGATAAGCAAAAAGGAAGTTCTGTTAGAATAGCTGAGATTGGGTATTCTAACAAAGTTAAATGTGAGCCTGAAATTATACAATTAAAAGAGAATATCAAAATTTGCAAAATGAGGTTTCTCAATTAAAGAGAAATAGTAATCAGGTAACTAAACAGGGAAATTATCAAATGGGGCACAATAATGGGACTTTCTCAAGAAATAGAACTAGTGGCGGTTATAATAGAAACCGAAATCCAGATTCTCAGAATAGGAATGGTAAAGCGTTTGGAAGTAGAAGTGATATCAGAAATCAGGAAAACAGGGGAATGTCGGGAGCGTGGGTCAGCCCTCGACATCCGTAAAGAGACCCAATACAATTATACCAAATGCAAACTGGGGCACAGAAAATGGTTATTTTGTTTTGGTTGGTATAAATTCATTATATGTACCAACATTAATAGATTCAGGGGCCAGTGTTTCAATTTTAAGAAAAGATGTGTTTGAAAAGCTTCCCTTTGAAAACAGACCACCCATTGAACCTGTACGTATGAATTTATTAACTGCAACTGGGTAGGCTTCTGAATTCACTGGAAAAATATCCTTAAATATACAGATAGGAGATCATATTTTTAAACATGACTTTTTATTAGCAGAAATAAAAGATGAGGCTATAATAGGTACTGATTTTATGAGCAAATTTAACATTGATATCTTATTCAGCAAGAGTTGTTTAAAAATTAAAAATGATTGTATCCCTTGCTTTAATAATAAAGGAGAAGTTTCTTGTTGTAAAATTTCAATAGCAGAAACAACTGATATTCCCCCTCAGAGTGAAATGGTTCTGAAGGGTAGGGCCTTCGGTAATATCAGATATAGTGATACAGGGATTGTAGAGGCCAGTGAAATCTTTGTTAATAAAACTGGACTTTTACTAGCCAAAGCTGTTGTACAACAGAACTCAAATACAATTCCTCTGAGAGTGGCAAATTTTAGTGACCAGTCAGTCAGATTTTACAAAAATACTGTGGCCGGTACTTTTGAGCCGGTTGATGTTGACCAAGTAGTGTCTGATACTCCTATTAATTGTGTTCAGGCCTCCACCAAAGGCAAAGCTATTTTCCAGAACACTTAGCTGAAGTGTTTCGGAAGGGATCTGAGGGATTGACTATTGAACATCAAGAACAATTGAAGGAATTTTTGTCTTCTTATGAGGATGTATTTTCCAAATCATCCTCTGATATAGGTTATACAGACCTAATAAAACACAAAATAAACACAGGCGATGCCAAACCAATACAACAAAGGCCTTATAGATTGCCTTTGGCAAAGAGGGAAGCTGCTCAAAAAGAAATAGAGACTATGGCTTCTAGGGGAATCATTGAACCAACTTCTAGTGCTTGGTGTTCCCCCATGGTCATGGTAACAAAGAAAACGGACCAAAGTATTAGATTTTGTTGTGATTTTCGCAAATTAAATGCCATCACCCAAAATGACTGTCAGCCTCTCCCTCGAATAGATAACACTCTTGATGCTTTAAGTGGAAATAAATATTTTTCAACGCTTGATATGCAATCGGGTTATTGGCAGTGCGGCCTTCATGAAGGGGGTCGTGAGAAGACTGCTTTTGCAATACCAGGTAGCGGACTTTGGCAATTTAAAGTTCTCTGTTTTGGACTAAGTGGGGCCCCTGCTACTTTTGAAAGATTAGTTGAGAGGATTTTTGCAGGTCTTACGTGGAAGATTTGTCTAGTATACCTAGACGATATCATTGTTTATTCCAAAGATTTTGAGGAACATCTTAGAAATTTAGCTGAGGTCTGTGATCGCCTCAGACAAGCAAATTTGAAATTACACCCTGATAAATTTGTATTGGTTCAAAAAAAAGTAAAATGTTTAGGGCATAAGGTATCTCAGGAAGGCATATCCACTGATGAAGCAAAACTTGAAGCAGTTAAAAACTGGCCAGTGCCAAAGAATGTGAAGGAAACAAGGTCCTTTGTAGGATTTTGCTCCTACTATAGACGTTTTGTGAAAAATTTTGCCACTATAGCAAAACCCTTCACCAATTAACTGAGAAAGGAAACAAGTTTTGTTGGACTGATGCATGCCAACATGCTTTGATACATTGAAGAATTTATTGATAAGTGCCCCTGTCCTAGGTTATCCATTAGTTGGTGAGGAATTCATCTTAGATTGTGGTGCCAGTTATTATGGTGTTGGGTCTGTATTGTCACAAAAACAAGAGGGTCTAGAAAAACCTATTGCGTACTTCAGCAAAACTTTCTCAAAATGTGAAAGAAACTATTGTGTCACTCGGAAAGAGTTGTTGGCTATTGTGTTTGGCAGTCAAAAATTTCCACCACTATCTCAATGGCAGGCAGTTCACTGTACGAACTGATCATGGGTCACTTAGATGGCTTATGAACTTTAAAGAGCCAGAGGGTCAGATGGTCCGATGGCTGGAAGTACTTGTTAGCTATAATTTTAACATAGTACATAGGCAAGGATGTGTTCATACAAATGCTGATGCCTTGAGTCGTCGACCATGCCCAGAAGAATGCCCCCATTGCTCAAAGAGGGAATCAAGACAAGTTGATTCCAGTATATCAGTGGTTGGGGTTGTGCCCAGATGTCCAGTTCTTACAACACCCGTGGTGTCAATGATAAATAGTTCAAATAAGGGTCCAAAATCTTTATTCCCTGTAGACTCAGAAAGTTTGTCAAAAGAGAATATACACACCGATGCATTCAATAATGAGAAATGCGTGTATGGAAAAGAGATGGGTTTAAATGTACATAAAGAGGCATACTTTGATAAAGAATGCATGTACACTAAATCAAACAGAAAAGGAGATTTGGCAAACACGGAAATTAAACATGATGCAAAGAGCTCAGACCATAACATGGAACTGGTTCGAGAAATATCAAAAGATATTGACCAGTTTGATGGTATTGAGGGTCAAACAACGGCAGTAGAACACCGAAGGGACAAAGGGGTGAAATTCACAAAAATCGAAGTCCAAAGACAGGGCAAAAACGAGAACACAGAAAACAATGACGTTAGACACAAAAACAATGACGACAGACAGACACAAAGCACAGAACCAGAAACCACAACATTCAGAATAAAGGCACTCACAGTGTGAACTCCAGTGAAACTGAGAGTGACATCAGGTGCTCCGGAAGGGTAAGCATGTCCTGCTCTGTTAACAGCACCCGTCACACTGTGGGTGACTCAATCCGGGAAAATGTCAAAGTCGGTAGTCAAATCCGGGAAGACGTGAATCTAGCTGAAAATGTCCACTTTCATTTGGGATACTGACACGTCATATCTTTCAATGATGCTATGGTGACGGCCATAGAATTTCTTGTGGGATGAAATTAACAAAGGTTGAACAAATCCCTGACTAAGCAGCTTTTGGGACAGTGTTTTTGCTCTGTTAAAAAAATCACTGTACAAACTACAAGCTCGACAGTAACGAATCAACTGTGAAATGTATACTCCATAGGCTGGAGAGGTAGGTATATTGCTGCTAAGAAAAGGAAAGTTCACAATGGGGAAATTAAAATCATCACGCTTGTCATATAGCTTAGATTTCAAACGTCCATCTTCGTCAATATACAATAAAAGATCTAGGTACGAAGCTGAAGTAGGTGTTTCAGTTGTTTCTTTAATTTCAAGCTCATTTTGATAGATCTGATGTAAATAATCCTTAAATTTAGGATTATTAAGAGAAAGCACATCGTCTATGTAGCGGAAGCTGAAATTAAAGGACTGGGCTAAATGTTTTTGTTTTCTTTTGTTTTCAAATGAGTAGCCCTGAACAAGTGAGTGCAGTGAGTACAAGAAGCATGAAACGCCCACGTAGTGTAGATACAAATTTGGCTATAGACCAAGACAATATTGATTTTGACATTAAGCATGAACATGAGAATGATGTAACCTTGAAACTTGTTCGTCAGTGGGTTGATAAGTCATCAACGCCTCTGTGGCAGGACATTTCAAAATACAGCCCTGAAATAAAATATTATTGGAATCGACTTGAATCTTTTGCTATAATGAATGATGTTTTGTATAGAAAATGGGAAAATGAAATTGGGGACAAAATATCCTGGCAGTTGGTTGTGCCAGACAGCTTAAAAGTGTGGTACTGAAACATTTACACGACAGTGCCATAGGGGGTGGTCATCTTGGGTTTAAAAAGACCTTGAACAAGGTACGACAGAGATACTTCTGGTTTGGCTTACGAAAATACACAGAGCGTTGGTGTCAGAAATGTGAAATATGTGCAAGTAGAAAGTCTTCAGGTTGTAAACCTCGAGCTCCAATGTGTCTATATAATGTTGGTGCACCCTTGGAACGAGTGGCCATAGACGTTATGGGTCCTCTACCTACTTCTGTTTCAGAAAATAAATATTTATTAGTTATTGGTGATTATTTCACTAAATTTGTTCATGCTGTACCCATGAAAAATCAGGAAGCTGAGACGGTGGCTCGTACCTTTATAAAACAATTTGTGTCAATCTTTGGTGTGCCTAGACAAGTCCACACAGATCAAGGCACCAATTGAGTCTCGGTTTTTTAAAGAAATTTGCAAAATACTAGATATTGATAAAACTCGAACAACTGTGATGAGGCCCCAATCTGATGGTCTAGTTGAGCGCTATATGCGAACTTTAGTGAATATGCTTGCCTCCTTTGTATCTTCGCATAAAAAAAATTGGGACCAATATGTCGCTCTTCTGATGACGACATATCGCTCTTCAGTACATCAGACAACAGATGTAACCCCTTATCAAATGATGTTTGGTCGAGAAGTAAGTTTACCTGTTGACTTGGTTCTCGGAAGGCCTGAAAAAGTTGATGAAAAGTCTAAAAGTGTCCAGGACTATGTAGATAAATTAGGAACAGTTTTAGCTGAAGTACACGAGTTTGCTCGTTCAAAAATGAACATGTCTAGTAATACTATGAAAGAAAATTATGATCATAGAGTTCATCAAAATAATTTCAGTGTTGGTGATCCTGTTTGGTACTACCAATATTATCGTAAAGTTGGTCAGAACCCAAAACTTCAAAGACCCTAGCATGGTCCATATCTTATTGTTGGAAGATTAAATGATGTTTTGTATAGAATAAAGCTAAGTCCTCAAAGTAAAGCAAAAGTTGTTCACTACGATAAATTAAAGCTGTACAAAGGTCAAAACAAACCCACTTGGTTCAATTCCTAGTCCCCAGCTGAATATCTGTTCGATTTTGTTTCTGCACTCTACTATATTGGTGCACCTATTTTGCTAAGATAGCTTTGTCTATACCAACAGTTGGATTTTAATAATTATGCCTTGTTTGTATATTTTATATATTTGATTAGTCGGTCTAACGGTAGTGTGCATATCACGTTGATATGTTTTGTTATACCTATTGTTTTTGTAAGATGAATTGCTCTGATTCCTAACACCCTATATGTTACTGGTGACAGAATTTTAATCTAGTCTTGTGTCTTAAAAGTTTCAATGTCCGTATTGTCTGTTAAGAGAACATAGACTGGCCATTAAAATTAGAATGACAACAAAACAAATGAATAAATTGTTGGATAGTTTATTAAAACTAGAATGACAACAAAACAAATGTATAAACTGTTGGATAGTTTATTAAAATATCACAAAATAAAGAGAGTTGACCCAGTTGGCTTAATAACCAAACCAGTATAATACTGACTGATTTTTGTTTCTTTGTCTTTTGAGAATAAATGGATGTGTGTCATATGTGATGACCTGACTTTCTCAAAAAGATGGAGTGTTGAGAGACACATAATGGAGAGACACAGTGACTTCGGGTGGAAGTGTCCCCTATGCAAAAAATTATTTCCGCGTAGAGACATCCCACATAACTGTAATGTGTCCGATCAGGAAATGTTCTGTTTCGAGAAAGCCATGACCATGTTCAAGAAAGAGGAACTAGGTACTAAATTAAGGCTGGTAACTGAAGATGGGAAGGAAGTGCCTGTGCCAAAAAGAAGGATTTACGCGGGCTCCGAACGTAGTGTCAAGACTACTTCCACCGTAAGAAACTCAGATCAGAAAAAAAGTCAGAAATTAATTCAGAAAATGAAAATGACACCCGAGCAATAATTGAAAAGAAAAATGGTTGACTCAAATGATAAAGAAAATGTGGACAGTCAGGAACCTGCAAAGAAAGTAAAGAAAGTGAACAATAAAGAGTACAAAATTGAGAAAATTAAATCAGTACTGAAGGAATTGTCAAGTGAGATTGGGGAAAATTTAAATGTAAAATTGCAAACAGGAGAAAATCAGAAATCTGAGTCAAATGAAATAGAATTACATGTTTCAGAAAAGGAAGTCAGAACCTTGGAAAAGGAAAAAAAATCAGTCAAGCGCTCCTCAGGCTCTTCATCTTCATCTTCAGGCTCCTCCGCCTCATCCTCTTCAAGCTCCTCATCTTCGAGATCATCTGTGGCTAAGTTTGATTCAGGAAAGAACTCTAGGAAAGGCAATCAGAAGGAAAGGGAGTAGGTGAAGAAACGGAATTAGGGTCGGTCAGAAATGTGGTCTTGTCAAATTTGACTGAAGAAATTGATGTACATTTGCAATATTTGCAGGAGTGCCAGGAAAATATGGTTACTTTAAATGTAGGGGGCGTCAAGTTCGAGACAAGTAAACCAACACTGAGGGCTGATCCCTCCTCCATCTTTGCCCTCATGTTGCAGCCTCACAGTGCATTTAGACCGAGCAACAACATTTTCAGTTTTGATAGGGATCCGGCCCATTTTAAACTTATTTTGAACTTTCTCCGTAATAACTGCACTGTGGAAAAAAGAGCACTCTTTGACCCTTCTTTCAAAATTACGTTTTGTCTTATGCTTTTTCTGTTCCAAGATAGTGGTCATTGAGTTAGTAGTCTACCTGTATTGGGTTTTATTCGCGTGTTTATGATACTATAGGGAAACGGGATAGAGAAAGGGGAGGTTTGGGTACCCATAAACCGGTTTAACCCTACCACTGGCTTTTGCTGGTGCCGGTACCAAGTCCGGCTATCCCGAGTTCCTATCGTTATTTATGTTTGTCTCTTGTTTTCATTATTGTTTTTCTGGTGCAGTTTGCTTGTAGATTGTGGCATGCGATTGTAGTTCCTGGCCATTGTAGGTGTTTGCTGTTTTCCTGTTTTTGTAATTTGCCAAGAGAACATCATTATTTAAATGAAATAGCTCAGGAGGCGAAGTTTTATAAATTGTTTGGTTTGAAATATATTGTGGGTAGTTTAAATGACTTATGCTCATGCAAAATAAGTTGTGTCTGAGGTAGAACTGACACTGTAATCATTGAGGTAAACTGACTGTAGAATATGGACAGCTGGAAAAAAAGAGAATTATATTGCTAGTGATGAATGATATGGATTTTGAAATTGTTGAGTATTGAATAGACAGCAGACGTTGAAAATGAATAATGTTCTGATTTATTGAGATTTGTTTTTAATAGCATTTCGTTGAAAAAAAGAATTGGCTTCTTCTTGCCTCATACAATATATATTAAAAAAAATCAAAGTACCAAAAGCACAGGGAAGATGGATTCCTGGGAAAAAAATTCTTTTTTTAACATATTATTGTTGTGTTCCTCTGTGTGAAACTGACAAAGCAATTCTATTTGGGGGCCAAATTCTGACGGAAGGGGGCAATGTAATGCCTTCCAACCCCCTTTTTCTAATTGGAAACAGTTCGTTTCCCAGCAGGCCGAACTTGAATAAATGTACATGAGATGATATTATTGTTGATTGTAGGAATTGTGGCAATTCCTTAGTAATTATTGCATCTATTGAATGACCGGCCACATCTTACGGCTAACTTTCATTACCGTAGGCGGTTAGGGTCCAATTCTTAAGTTCTAGAACAACCAGTTTAAAAGTTGTTTGTATCCAAATAAAGGATGTAACACTTCAGATGTTTCAGGAGTAGATGAATATAATCTAATCTTGTAAAGACTTGTTACGGTTGGTAAAAGTGTCCGCTGACAATGCTAAATTTTGGTCACCCGTTTTCACCGGTAATCGATTGTGGAACATTACCCTTGAATTATCACTTTGAAGCTGTTTTCAGAGATATTCATGTTATCCCATCACCATAAAATATGTTTGGTGTTGTCTATCATTAATTTCTTTTCCTAAATAAATGCAATTCATTCTTGTTTCGGAGAAATGTTGTGTTGTTGATGTTTCAGTAGACATGATGGGGATTTCCCTTACTAGTAGCATGGCTAATGATTGGTTACTCTGTTAGAAGCGCTTCTCTGATTGGTTGAATGTTTATATAAAACTAAGCACTGGTTGGTTGCGGACAGACTGCGAATGAAAGACAAGACTGTAGAGCGGCAGAATTCGAAATAGTTAGAAAATAGAAATTGCACCAGAACCATTTTAAAATGTCAGATAATTTGACAGAAACAGCCAAAGTTAGTAAGAATTGAAAAATACAAATTAAAACTATTCTTGGTGACATTTCCCTGGTGAAAACCAAACATAGTACACTGGTGACAATTGCTTGGTGTAAATCCAAGGCTCGGTGACAATTACTCGGTGTCAATTTCCTGGCGCAAATGCAACATTAGGTGACAATTTCTTGGTGCAAATGAAAGGCTCGGTGACAATTTCTTGGTGCAAATCACAGGCTCGGTGACAATTGCTTGGTGTCAATTTCCTGGTGCAAATGCAACACTAGGTGACAATTGCTTGGTGACAATTCCTTGGTGCAAATGCAGTCTCGGTTAGAAAGGATATAATTTGGTACACTAACGCTTGGTGCAATTAATGTTTGTTATAAAAATATAGTTGGTAAAGTGTGGTGCACTAACGCTTGGCGCAATTAATGTTTGTTATAAAAATGTGGAGTTCATCTGCTTGTTGACATAATTATATATGTATGTATATGATTCCATATGTTGAAGAAACTAATATTAGTTACCATATAAGATTTGGAGTACATGCAGGGATTGTATGTTTTTCGTGTAAATATTGTTAGCAATCATTCCTTAATATTTGTAATATAGTGACTAGAAAAGTTGAAAAAGCATTAAATGGTAGTTGTTTTTGTCGACGTTAAAGGTGTATAGTGATTGATTGAGTGTAATCAGAGAGTTCTCTCTGATTTTGACTGGTATATTGAGGTTGTTGGTGATTCCAGTCCTGACGCTACTTCCCGCCGGAATCGAATCTTCAAGGCTTCTCGTTATTATTGATTATCCTAATAAAGAATCTGAACGTTTTATTATTATTGTATTATAACTGCAGTTGGTGAAATCTTGTCTCCTGAAACAATGCCCTCTCTACTATAAGATATCTCGTTCGGTGGTTTCAACTGGACACCCTACCAGATATAGTATAGGTGCTCTTTTCTTTTCTCATAATCCCTTCTTTGTGTTGCTACGTTTCTGTGGCGGCCGACTCTAACACCACGGGGGCAGCGTCACAGTATATATCCATGATTAAAATCTCTTGCTTACAAATCAAGGCACATACCCGTGGTTGAAATCAGTCGTATCAACTGATCTCTTGCTTACAAAGGTAGGTATATACCCTGAAAATGCAAGAATGGTTTGGCTTTCCTCGGCTAATGTAACCAAAGTTTCCCAAAAATTACAATTACATTCTGATAACTTACATTGTCCACGCCGTTTGTGCATTCCTATAGCAATGTTGGCCGTTTATATGTCTCTTGTATTTCTATGTGCATATTTGTTTGTTTGTTGTGTTTATTTGTGGCATTAAGGCCCCATCAAGTTAATTTGTAGATTCTCATCCACCTGTAAGAAAAAATCTGGGGCGGGTGGGAGTGTTTTATCTTATATTTTTTACTGATTTTCACTAAAATTGATAGGAATTTCAAGAAATTTCTGAATAATTGAAAATAAAAAAAAATGCCCTTGGAAAAAATGGGGCGGGTGGGGATGAGAATCTATTAATTAATTTGACGTGGCCTAATCTGTACGAAACTAGATTGTCTATTAATTTTTTTTTCCATAAAAAGCGATGCTAGACTATCAAGAAATATATTAAGCCTTTGTGTGTCTTGTCTGTTTTCTGCTTAGTTTACTCTATGTCTATAGGAGTCTACAATGGTGTTTTTCATCTTTTATTTCTGAAACTTTAGAAGATGTAGGTCAAGTTTAAACTGATGAAATGTTTGCTATGCTGTGGCGACTTCAAAACTGATGTTGAAAATTGTTCCTTGACCGCCATTTTCAAAATGGCTGCCCCAAAAAAGGCGGGAAAATTCAACATTGTTTTCAAAATAGATATTGATGTCGCGACTTTAAAACCGGTATTGAAAATTGTTTGTTGACCGCCATTTTCAAAATGGCCGCCAAAAAAGGCGGGAAAATTCAACATTGTCCGATTTCAATGAAATTTGGTTTCCAAATAGATATTGATGTCGCAACTTCAAAACCGGTGTTGGAAATTGTACGTTGACCGCCATTTTCAAAATGGCCACCAAATAAGGGGGAAAATTCAACATTGTCCGTTTTCAATCAAATTTTGTTTCCAAATAGGTCTTGATATCGCAACTTCTAAACTGATGTTAAAAATTGTTCGTTGACCACCATTTTTAAAATGGCCGCCGAAAAAGGCGGGAAAATTCAACATTGTCCGATTTCAATGAAATTTGATTTCCAGATAGGTATTGATGTTGCGACTTGAAAAACCGATGTTGAAAATTGTTTGTTGACAGCCATTTACAAAATGACGTCACGACTTCAAAACTGGTGTCGAAAGTGGTCCATAGGAAGAATGTTTTTTGTCAAAAAAAGCCCAACAAAAATATATAGTAAAACATGATCAGACTTTAAAAACAGTTCAAGATATTGGAGGTGTTCGAGCTACAAAAGTTTAAGAAACTGCAGATCAACTGTATAACTTACAATGTTTCCTTGATTAAGGCAACTGAAAGCCAGGTGAGCGATACAGGCTCCTGGGAGCCTCTGGTTTTCTATACTATGAAAAAAAAAGTTCCATAAATAAAGCAGACATTGTACAAAACACTTATAAATGATTTCAAACATTGAAACAACCACGTCTTTATAAGATTCTATTGGAATTTGAATTTAACTAATTTTCAATTCGTTAGAAAAATATGTCCATTCAATCAAAATTAGTTCGATTCCTCTAAACCCACCAACTGAGACAACCTCACAAAAAAAAAAAAAAAAAAAAAAAAAAAAAAAAAATACATGAACACAAAGACAAAACAAAAATAGACAAGAATGCTGAAAAATAAAGCATTGGCAGTGTGTATCCAATAAAAAAAAATCGGAGGCATTATAAGGTATATGGTAAGGTAGGCATGAACTGCTTCACGCACGCCACCCGTCATACCGGCAATGGATCAGCGTGAGCTATTGGCATCACGAAAAGGTGTCCGTCGTCCGTTTATTTTTCACGTTTTGATAATCATCTCTGAAACCACTGAAGCAAATTCAATCGAAATTTTCAGGAATTATGTTTGGAAAGTCCTTTACAAAAATTGCTCAAGTCATTTTGATCCGGCAAAAACATGCACGCCAGCACGGAGCATATTTTTAACATTGGACCCTTGGAGGAAATCTTCATTTTCATCAAATTCTCTGAAACTGTTGAAGAAAAATGAACTAAACTATATTGGACTGCGATTCATGGAAGGTCTTATACATTATAAGAAATAAAGTGATACATGCTTAAATTGTACATTTGGTCGGATCCACAAAAAAAAACAAAAACAAAACATATCAAAAACAAAAAACAAAAAAAACAACAACAACAAAAAACAAAAAACAAAACAAATACAAAACAAAACAAAAAAACAAACAAAAAACAAAAAACAAAAAAAAAAAAGAAAAAGGGAAAATCACATTTTTATCATCTCATCAGAAACGAATGGGGCAAATTCAATAACTTTACGGATGGTCCTTACAGTTTCATTCCGATCTGATGAAAAACATGGCCGCCAGCACAGAACATGGTTTATCTTAGGAATCATCACTTTTATCATCTGCTCTCTACTGAAGCAAATTTAACTGCATCGGAATGATTTATTGAAAGTCTTTTGGAAAAATTGAAATTGGATCCGCCAAAGAACATGACCACTAGCGTGAAACATAGTTTTCCATTGGAACATATGTCATAGTCATAGTCAGAAAACTATGTACAAGAAATGTAACATCAGTTAAATTCTTCAGGATCTAAGCTAAGAGAATTCCCTTTTGATAATACTTAGAGAACTAGATATAAAAAATTACTTAAAACATTTCGAAAGACAATTAAACACAAAAAGAAGAAATTTAGAGAAGAAATATTTTAAAAAAAACTAGATGATGCATCTGAAATTAATTCTCAAGATATGTGAATAATTCTAAAAGAAATGAAAAAAAACTCCATATCAAAAGAATGATAAAATAGAAGAAATACTGAAAAATTATGAACAATTAGAAGACTATTTTCAAAAAAACGGAAATTGTAAAACTGTTAATTTAGAATTTCCGAGTGTTGTGGTAAAAAACTTAAAAATTTAGTGGTAAAATTGAATGACATGGAATTAACTGATTAATCTTTTTCTATGTATGAATAAATCAGGTAATAAAATGTATTAAAAACAACAAACCAAGTGGGCCTGATAAGATAATAAATGAAATTATTAAATATAGTACCCGTGTGACACCAAAATCATTTAATAATTATTTAATATAATTTAATATAATTAATATAAAATGGGAAAAAAATCATATAATGTGCCAGTTTATAAGTCTGGAAACGAGTCTGAGCTCAATAATTATAGAGGAATTTCTCTGATGAGTTGTATCTCAAATATATTCAGTGCTTTATTAAACAGAAAATGGGTTAACTTAATGGAAAATAAATATAATTATGCCCAATTTGGGTTCAGAAGTAATCATAGAACTTCTGATAGTATATTTATATTGAAATCTATTATCGATAAAATATACAAAAAAATTATATATATGTTTCGTATATTTTCATAAAGCCTTCAATACTGTGTGGCGGAATGGTTTTCTATAGAAGTTGTGTAAATATGGTATTGGAAAACAGATATTTAATATAATAAAATGCCAATTTGAAAATACTGGGTGCTCTCATGTTTCAAGGTATTTTAAAACAGACAAGGGTGTAATACAAGGGGAGAGTATTAGTCATACATTATTTAATATTTTTTATAAATGATATTTGTGAAATTTTTGTTCAAGAAAAATGTTCACCAGTAAATGGTGAATGAAAGGATATGGAGTAAATGCACATGAGACAAAGTCTCTACAAATACATGTTAAAAACAAGCGAAGGAACAACGCTTTTATTGTTGTTCTTCATCTTGAAGTCACCATGAGGCTTTCAACAATGAGCTTTGCTCATACCTCATAGTAAGTTCAAGACGGCCCCTAGCACCAGTTTGAGCGGATTTCTTTGAAAAAACGTTGCAAGACAGCAGCACCAACTACAATTAAACAACTTAATACCGAAGTTACTGTGAATATTAAGAAATAGATATGAACAAAAACAGTACAAAAGTAAACAATTAGCGGCGGAAACCATTACAAAACCTGGATGTTTTCAGGTGCTCTGAAAGGGGAAGCATAATCTGCTCAATGCGTATCAACAGTCACACTGCCAAAGAAAGTCCGCTGTTGAGTCTGAACTGAAATGTTTGATATAACTGAAGAACACTTTTATTTTTTCGTTTATTTGTTTATTTGAACTTGCATTCATTTACAACACAGGGAAAATAACAAAAAAAATATGTAGAAATATCTATCACAAATAAGCTCGAAGAGTGATATTATATATAATAATTTACAGTGCTTTAAGTGTGACCTCATACCAATATTTTGCCCACGGCAGTATTTGATATGGGAAAAAGCCGTAGGTTTTTGAAAATATGTTTTCAAAAACCTACGGCTTTTTCCCATATCAACTACTATCTACGGGACTAACGAGAATAAACAAACATGTAAGATTTGTTATTCACTACAGTTGAGACGGGTAAAACGGGCTAGATTCTTAGTTCACTCACATTTTTACGTTGCTTGCGGTTTAAGCATAACACGGGTTATACGTAACACTGACGTACTTTGGTTCTATACTTTTGATTCGTATATATTTCTAGTAAGTCTGATAACTCATCACCAGTTACTCTCTCTA
>MJUU01003701.1:66587-109342 GCA_002080025.1 Modiolus philippinarum | reverse complement strand
AAACACGGGCTCTCCGTTAACTATTTCCAAATTTCATCGAGTTGCGTTTGTAATATTTTACCTTCAACTATAGAATTAATAGTTTATACTTTCAGTTTTCCAGAGCTGTCTTCCGTTATCTTAACTAACCTGAAGTGTTTTCCGGGTACACCAGACACATTATTGGTGATGATATATTTATTATTCAGATAACATATATATTTTGATATTTTTATCTATAAATCCTTTACTTTGATAAGATACATACAAAAATGTAAACAAGGTTTGTAACCAATGTACTAAAATTTGCTGCTATATATTGAATATTGCATTAAAATTTCTGTCACATTTAATTTCAACAAGAATCTCTTAATATTTGAATAAACGGAAAAGGCAAATAAAAGAAAACATCCCCGACACTAAGAAACGTTCATCGGGCTATTTATTTATACCCCCGCTTTCAAAAAGCGTCGGGTATATAGTGATGGCGATGTCCGTCCGTCACATTTTTGGTCACAGTTTTCTCAGCTTGCATACGTTAGAATGATTTCATATTTGGTAAGAAGCTTGATTATGATAAGTTGTAACGTGTAAGCTATTTTTGGGTCTGCCGTGTTGCTACTTCCTGTTTGCCGATATGTTGAAGTTTTACTATAACACACTATGGATGAGAAATTTTGGTCACAGTTTTCTCAGCTTGTATATGTTGGAATGGTTTCATATTTGACCAGAAGCTTGATTATGATGAGTTGCAATGAGTAAGCTATTTTCGGGTCTGCCGTTTTGCTACTTCCTGTTTGCTGATATGTTGAATTTACTATAGCACAGTATGGATGTGAGAATTTTCGTCGCAGTTTGCTTGAATTGTTTGAATAGGAATTATTTCAAATTCGGTCTGGAGCTTTATAATAACGAGTTCTAATGTGTAAGCTATTTTTAGGTCTGCCGTATTACCACTTCCTGTTGAAGTTTTACTATAACCCTTTTTCATTACAACTACCTTACAAGATGGCGCCAGGGGTGGTCGGAGGTTTACTAGCTCTCACAGTTTTTCAAATTTTATGTCGTATTACACCAAAGGACATACACCTAAATGAACATTATAAGTATTTAAATGGTACCAGCTGCGGAAACTACATTGCAGAGTCTACCAAACATATAGAATTAAATGACATCTCTATTCAGTCACTCCACCCCACGTACGATCTGAAAAATGGCAGCCATGATAATGCAAACAAGACTTTTTAACAACATACAAAGTAAAAAGTACACAGTCATATTTTAGTATTTTAATACTTTTGAGCGGAGATATCTCTCGAAATCCAGGGCCAACTAAATTTCCATTTGGAAATTGTGGAAAAGCAGTGCGTAGTAATCAGAAAGGCATTCTATGTGAATATGGTTGCAGTAAATGGTTTCATTTGAAATGTATAGATTTGACACAGTCTGAATATACAAGATTATCTAATAGTACTGAGGATTGGTTTTGTAAATTGTGTACGTTACCAAACTTTTCAAATTCATTTTTTGACTTGTCATTTGTGGAGGAGACGAGCGCACCTTCTGAAAATTACCTCCCTTTACCGAATGTAAACAAAAAC
This sequence comes from Modiolus philippinarum, assembly GCA_002080025.1. NCBI lineage: Eukaryota > Metazoa > Mollusca > Bivalvia > Mytilida > Modiolidae > Modiolus > Modiolus philippinarum. The sequence goes on along the minus strand of MJUU01003701.1, from coordinate 107,762 downwards.
AACGACTCCATCTTCAAACAACTGAGGGAAGCTAGACGATTGCACCCAAGGAACCTTTCAGTGGCATATCTTAACATAAACAGTATCAGGTACAAGTTTGACGAAATTAAAGAACTTTTGGTCGATCAACTAGTTGATGTTTTATTTATAGCTGAAACAAAGCTAGATTCTACATTCAATGACAATCTCTTCAATGTTGATGGTTACAAACTGTACCGTCGCGATCGAAACGAAAATGGCGGTGGAATTTTATCATTTATTTCATCTCATTTACCATCTAGTAGAAAAACTAATCTTGAAAGTGACTTACCTATAGAAAACATTTCTCATGAAATATATGTAAACAATAAAAAATGGATAGTTATGGGTATCTATAAACCACCATCTGTAAATGATAATGAATTTTTAGATTTATTTACAAAAAATGTTGATGAAATTACAGTTAGTTATGAAAATTATGTTATTATTGGAGATATAAATTTTGACATGTTAAAAAATAATAAGTGTCAAACAGTAAAGGATCTCTGTGATATTTTTGATATTGATCAACTTGTAAATGAACCAACATGTTTTAAAAAAGATTGTGCCCCTTCCTTGGTTGATGTTATTTTAACAAACAAAAAGTCGTCATGTTTTAACACTATAAATATCCCCGTAGGTATAAGTGACTGTCATAATTTAATTTCAACAACTACACTTGCCTTCTTTACAAACTAGCGAAATTACTTACAGAAACTACAAAAACTTTGATATAGATAGTTTCAGAAATGATATCAGTAAAATTGAGATACAAGAAGTTGAAGGAGTAAAGAATGCAGAGCAGGTAAATGATATCTACTTAAAATATGAAGAAAATTTTATAAATGTATTGAATAAACATGCACCTTTAAAAAACGAAATCAGAGAAAGCAACCATTTCCATGGATGAATGGAGTGTTACGAAGGGCTATATATAGAAAGCATATGTTATTCTCTCAGTTTACGAAAAAGAAAAATGATAAAAATTGGGAAAAATACAGACAGCAGAGAAATTTAGTAAATAAGATGAAAAAACAATCAATGAAAACTTATTTCTTAGAACGCTGTTCTGGTGGAACAAAAAATGCACACTTTTGGAAGACAGTCAAACCTTTTTTCTCCAAAAAATGCAAATCAGGGGACCAAAAAGTAATTCTTTTCGATGATGGTAAAATTATAAATGACTCCTCAGAGGTCTCAAATATTTTTAATAATTTTTTTGTTACAGTAGCTGAGAAAATAGGAAATGATGTTCAGTATAGCCCCTCAAATCATCCTAGTATTTCAGAGATAAAGAAAAATATAGATGCAAAAGATGACTCAAATCTAAAATTTAATTTTCAAAGAGTTTCGTCTGAAAACATTTCTAAAATTGTTAAAAATATAAATATTAAAAAAGCAACTGGTGTTGATGGTATACCAGCAAAAGTGGTTAGAGGTAGTGAATCCGTGATCGTACCTCAACTGACAAGTCTTATAAACTTGTCAGTTGATTCTGGTATTTTCCCGGATAGACTAAAGGAAGCGCAAGTAACACCTCTGCATAAAAAGAATGATCCACTATTAAAATCAAATTATCGCCCTGTTAGTGTTCTGTCTATGTTTTCAAAAGTATACGAAAAAGTTTCAGAAACACAGTTATATGATTTCTTTGACTCAATTTTCAATCCTTATTTATGTGCTTTCAGAAGGGGTCATGGATGTCAGACCACACTGCTCAGACTATTAGAAGACTGGCGTCAAGCTTTAGATAATAACCACTATATTGCAGCTGTCCTTATGGACCTCTCGAAAGCATTTGAATGCTTACCCCATGATATATTATAAGATAAATTATTAGCTTATGGTGTATCACCACATTCAGTTTCCCTGTTAAAGTCGTATCTCTCTTATAGAAAACAACAAATAAAAGTAAATGGTGTTCTGAGCAGTTGGGCTGACATCCAGAAAGGTGTACCCCAAGGTTCAATTTTAGGCCCTTTATTATTTAATGTCTTCATTAATGATATATTTTATTTTGTTAAAAAGAGTTCCCTATACAACTATGCTGATGATAATACCCTATCTTTTAGCAGTCCTGATTTTGATTTGCTGATCGATACACTGGAGTCCGAGTCCCAGGTGCTCATCGACTGGTTCCAAGTCAATAAAATGCAAGCGAATCCTGATAAATTCCAGGTTATTGTAGTTGGTAAAAAAACTTATTCAAAAAAACCTACTATTCAAATTCAATGAAATATTTTATCATGTGAGGAAACTGTTAAGTTGCTTGGTATTGACATTGATTATCAATTGAAATTTGATGTTCATATCAGTAACTTGTGCAGAAAGGCCTCACAACAACTAAATATTCTTAAGCGATTAGGTTCTGTATTATCGAGACTAAACAAATTGACTATATTTCATACATTTATTTTAAGTAATTTTAATTTTTGTCCACTAGCATGGCATTTCTGTACAGATGCCAATTCAAAAAAGTTGGAAAAAGTGCAAGAAAGAGCACTACGTTTTGTGTATCAAGATTTTAATTCATCGTATGAATTTTTTTAGATAAGGCAAAAGTACCCGCTTTGCATATAAGGAGAATACGAACGATGGCACTTGAGACCTTTAAAATTGTAAGCAGTCGGGCTCCAGTGTGTCTGAGCAATCTAGTAAATTTGAAAAACTCAAAATATAATTTCAGGTATAGTAATATCTTGGATTTGCCACAAGTTAAAACATCAATGTATGGCATAAAATCATTCAGGTATGCAGCTGTTTCACTTTGGAATAGTTTGCCTAACCATTTCAGGACTGAAAACAGTTTTTCAAACTTTAAAAGCTTGCTTCAGTCCTGGAATGGTTCTGATTGTCGCTGCTCAGCATGTCGTTAAATTTTATTTTGCTGTTTTTTCTGCTCTGCTTCAACTGCTTTAGTTTTCTCCTGCATTTTTTAAAATTATTTTGATTATTTCAAATTAGCCAATAATAAATTAATTAGAAAGTTATACTATTCTTACTCTTTTAGCAAAATTTTATTATTTTATTGCTATAAGTAAATGACTAAATATAATTGAAATTATTTCAAAATACTGTTTTTATTTATTAATTTTTAATGCTAAAATTTTTATTGTTTTTCATTTTAAACCAAATAGTGCTAAATTTGCTTTCCTGCATGCTTCGATTTGTAAGATGTAATTAATTTATCTCTAGAGCTTGTGTTTTGTATGTTATATGTGTGCCGAATCAAAATAAAGTTTTCTTATTCTTATTCTTATACAGTTTAATGAGGCTTCTATAAGTGGGAATGATTTCAAATTTGGACTGGAGCTTTATAATCATGAGTTGTAATGTGTAAGTCATTAGCTCCCTCCATTGTAGTTTTGTCCTTAACTGTATTTGATATTACTGATTATTCGAATTTCGTTTAGTTTTATGCATTTTAAACATTGAGGAATTAATTTCCGAAATGGCCATACAGCTCATTAAAATTATGGAGTTGGAGTTAACATATGTGTTATGGTCTCATGTTCATTTACTCCATATCCTTTCGTAAAATATTTAATACAGGAGTTTGCCTTTTATTGCAGTGTGGAATTGGTAAAACAATTCCCCGTGGTAGAGATGTATGCTCATTTTTTTTAGATATGGTGTACTTGTACCTGAGATAATATCTCATGCGTACACTTTGTTCAAATACTATTATCTAAATTTATGTAACTTCTAAAACCTAAGGATTAACTCCCTCCATCGTAGTTTTGTCCTTAGCTGTATTTGATATTACTGATTATTCGAATTTCGTTTGGTTTATTAATGCATTTTAAACATTTTTAGAAATTGTGGATTTCTTTTGTTTAGGTTCTAAAGTACGCACAACGAATTTTGCCGCAGCTTAAATCGCTGTAGCTATTTTGTTTTAAATATGACCCTAATAAAATAAATATGCATCATTTTCTAATTTTTTGCCGCTACTCTTGGTATATTTACCGAAATAATCAAAGTTCAAATAAAAATATTTTCCATAGACTTTAATGTTAATTTCACTCAAATTTTAAAGAAATTCGATGTGGGAGTGATTGATGAATGATTTACGAAACCAAAGAACCAATGAAAAGACCCAATGTTCATTGCCGATGGATTGCTTATTTGCATGTAAGATGCTTGTTTGTTGTTTAATCGGGTGGCCAATGAACAAACAGAATTTTGTTTTGTTTACTAATTTATATAAAAATGTTTAGGTAAATCTGAGAATAAAATTTGCAGAACCAATATCCAGTTACCATTTACTTTTATTAAAATATATTTGTTTACAGGTAAAAAGTTTTTGTTGACACTTTTTCAAGTAATAACTTAATTAATTTTTTGCTTCGCAATCGAGATTAACTCCCGACCCACGTGTTTTGGTTAATCGATAGACCCCAGGGCATTATAACAATAAATACAGGTATTCAATTAACCAGGTTTACTCCCCCTGTTTTCGACTCAAATTTTCTGTTATAATAACATAGAAGGGTAATGGAAATCTTTTTCAAACTTTGTTGTAAAATTATGGTAATGCATGGTCTGAAGCGGCAAAAAATTAGCTTTCCATTGGTGTATGCCATGTCATCCTTTAACATTTACGTAAAAAGATATTTGGAGAAAAGTCGCGGCAAATTTCGTTGTGTCACTTAAGTACTGCTCATGAGGAATTAATTTCCGAAATGGCCATACAGCTCATTAAAATCATTGCAGTTGGAGTTAACACATGTGTTATGGTCTCATGTTCATTTACTCCATATCCTTTCGTAAAATATTCACAGGTCTGTTGTGCATGCACTTCCTGTTTGCCGATTCTTTGATGTTTAACAATAACTCACTAGGAAGGAGAATTTTTCATCACAGTTTTCTCAGCTTTCAAAGGTTGGGTTGGTTTCATATTTGGTCTGAAGCTTGATTTTGATGTGTTGTAATGTGCAAGCCGTTTTCGGGTCTGCCGTATTACCACTTCCTGGTTTTTTTTGGCTTGTTTGAGTGGGGACGATTTCAAATTTGGTATGGACAACTGTTTGAAGAATTGTATTACACTTTAGAATTGGGGGTATTCATTTGTGGCCCAGCGGACCAAGGTACTACTAGTTTCAACATAAATTTTATTCTGCATAACACTTCTCATTTGCTGAGTGTCAAGCATGATACAGAACATCCGACGACATCCAAATTTCGCAAATTTTGTCAAGTTAGTGTTGACCTGTTGATACAGGTATTTTTTTATATTTCGTAGCTCTGTATGTGCTTTTGCACATGTTTCCCGAAACAAAAAATGTATCAAATATATTAAGTGGAGAGTCTAGAATTCTCTTGGCATAAACACAACAAATTTTCTTAGTACAGATTTATATTTAAACAATTTAGAACTACTCACTAACAATACATCTTCATCAAATTTGCCATTATAAATTTGAAAATTAATATTTAGTGCAATAATCTTACGACCTGGAGGTATAAACAACAAGTCAACTTGAAATCATATACTTTTAGAGTTCGTATATTATTTCACTGATCCGAAAGATAAGTACTTGAGTACTGTCCCAGAAACTTGCATTTGAAAATTGAGAATAATAGATACGTATTAACTTTGGTTATCTAGCTGTTAAAAAGCTTTGTCCCTATCTGATTTCTAAGCATGTGCTTTAGGTTACTCTATTTGTATTAGATCGTTATATACAAAACAAGCAAATGCAAACTGTTGATTTATTTGACAAAAATATATGTTACAACCATGTTTTTCTAAGAATTTTATACCATTTACGGTTAACAAATATTATATGTTCTGTAGTTTGAAATATTGAATTGCCCGTATATTGAACTGTTTAAACCTGAGTCTTTTATATTTACATAAAACAGAAAATAACTGTTAAATCAGATAACACGTACCTGTGGGCAATGAAAAACTATAATCAAGCTTGGTTTAAAAAAAGGCAATTCAGTTATATCATGAGATTCTTTCTGTGCTTCACTTATTTAAACGAAGGATTTTATGCGTCCAAAACTTTTGTACTTGTTACATTACATTCAATAACTTAATTGCAAGTTTTGATTTAAGTTAAGTCTCTTAAAAAAGTTCAATGTGGTCTTATTTCATATTTCTAGCCAACTATTTCTATTCGCTTTATTATCTCGGTCGTTCTTGTCAGATATGGTGTAATGATATAGTGAATACATTACTTATCCTTATTTCGAATTCTGACTGGTTAAAGGTCGAGTGTAAGTTAAATGCATTTGGTTCGATTCAATTGCTTCATTTGACTATTTCATTTTCTTACATACAACAAAAGTCAAATTTTATAGGTCAAGATGTTTTTTTTTCAATTCTGAAGCTACGTAGATGTTTATTATATCTCATAGAGCCTATATTTTAATTTTGGTATTTTTTTTAATTTGCTTAGAAAAATGTTTTTTTTCTAGATATCATAAATGTCAGAGGCAACGTCTCTTTTAACGATTACTTCGAAAACATATGCAAAAGATTAATGAGTGCGTTGAAATCCATGTCAGCGAAGATAAAATATACTAGTAAATATTTTATGAAAGGATATGGAGTAAATGAACATGAGACCATAACACATATGTTAACTCCAACTGCAATAATTTTAATGAGCTGTATGCCCATTTCGGAAATTAATTCCTCATCAGCAGCACTAGGACCCAAACAAAGGGAATCCATATACAAAAAATGTTAAAAATGCATAAAACCCAACGAAATCCGAATAATCAGGAATATCAAATATAGCAAAGGACAAAACTACGATGGAGGGTGTTAATCCTTCGGTTTTAGAATTTACATAAATTTAGATAATATTGATTTAACAAAGTGTACACATGAGATATTATCTCATGTAAAAGTACACCATATCTAAGAAAAATAAAGAGCATACATCTCTACCACGGGGAATTGTTTTACCAACTCCACACTGCAATAAAAGACAAACTCCTGTATTAAATATTTTATGAAAGGATATGGAGTAAATGAACATGAGACCATAACACATATGTTAACTCCAACTGCAATAATTTTAATGAGCTGTATGCCCATTTCGGAAATTAATTCCTCATCAGCAGCACTAGGACCCAAACAAAGGAAATCCATATACAAAAAATGTTAAAAATGCATAAAACCCAACGAAATCCGAATAATCAGGAATATCAAATATAGCAAAGGACAAAACTAGTAAAACCATTTTGCTATAAATATATTCCAATCATAAATATCAATAACTAAATTGCAAATAACAATCAAAATTATCTTTTTATAAATTGAAATGCTTTCTCTCTACTTAAAGAACGACTGTCATGTTCATTAACTGTTATATAGTAAAATAGTAAAATTACACATTTATTCAATTACATTACTACACTACGTAGTTATAAATCAAAAGCTGTAACAATATGCTGCATTGAAAACAAACAAATCATATTTCGAGATACTATACATGCCAAATATTAACATCAAATTATTAACCGCATAAAAAGATCATAATTGTCAAAATACAACAAAAAATAATGATAAAACATCAGATAGATTCATTAAACCCCGCAACGAAGTAAGGAGAAAGGTTGGTTTCACCTTGTTTTTCTGTCCATCCGTAAACCCGTCTGTCCAGTTTCTTCAGAATGCTAAGGGCTACCTTGTATTTTTAGATTGATTCGTTAAATATAGTTTCCATAACGAGAACAAGTTGATTATGAAATTTCTCACATCGAGTTAAATAAATTTTGCAATGTTTGAAAGCGAGGCTTGCCGAGCTTTTAAACATTTGAAAATTTATTTAACGAGATGTGAGAAATTTCATAATAAACGTGTTTAAATTGTGGAAACTGTTTCTCTAATAACTGGACGAAAAACACCAAGGATTGTATTCCGAATAAATTTGGCGGGAAATGTCACGAAACTTGTTCTCCCTCCCTAGAGAGGAGAACAAATGTTTCACGGAATGTGAAAACTGGATAGAAATTAGAGAAAAGTAATTCCATGTCAAGGTTTAGTCTCGCCACATCTAAACAATTTGAGATTTTGTCAGAATTATGCTGTGCACCTGTTATTTCAAAGTTGATAACGATCATGGAGGCATGGAGGGTCGGACAGCCAAAGTAGCTGATTTTGCAAACCCTTCATGCATGTAACTGTACGTAAAATTGAAACCAAACTTCAAAGAATTTGTTTAATATGATCGATCACCTGATACTTGGAGTTTTACTAAATGATTTTAGAGGTTCAGTCAGCCAAAATTTGTAACTCCATCTCGTATTACAACTGAACTTTCAGAATACCTTAATCACAGGAATAACATGTGCACCCTAAACTATGATTTTATTTTGGCCTAAATACTTTCAACAATAACATTAATAATTACTATAATGCAAATGGGAAGGAATATGATTAATGCCTTGCAAATGTCTATTTTTAATTTTCCAAACAATTTGAATAGTCCTGATTTTCTGATTCAGTCAGGAGCTTCAGGTATACGATATTATCTGACTTTTAAATACAATACTGCATTCCCTTTTCTGTGTTAATAGAATAAATTTTGGAAGATTCGTTCCTGTGATTCTCTCTCCTTGGCAGTCACTTCTGTTTTTGTAAAGCTAAATTTGAATTATCGAATTGTTTATCATCTGAAGGCCTGGGATTTGGGAACTGAAAACTCAGTTAACTTTTTACATCACCTGTCAGTCACATAAGTAGCAGAATCCTTCTTGATACAATAAGTTGCAATAGCAACAGATGTCTGATTAGGCATTACCGTGTGATATTCCAAACCAACCATTTTGCTAACTGGAACTGATTTATTTTTCTACAATATCATATATATATATATATATATATATATATATATATATATATATATAGGCATCGATCATCTCCTCCAGCCACGCATTTGCTTGATCGCAACTTATATAGTTGGACACTCATAAAACCCACCTACAAGTAGAAATATTTTATATCTGCTGTGGATAATTCCTGCATCACTTTTCGAATTTCTTGTACTATGTTCACAGTCAAAAGCAATGACTTCATCAGTTCTCCGTCCGTTTTCATTTTTTCTCCGACAAGGTTAATTTATTTCATAATATTCAGAGTCACCGACATTCTCTAAAATCCCGTGCAAAACTCCGTCAAGTCGTAAAAGGGTATTGTAAAGTTATTTTTGTCGTGTAAACCAAAAATACTTCTCTTCACAGTTTCATAGTCTGTACGAAGCTCTACATATCTTGCCGTTTTATGTCTCCGTCGACCGTTCGCACACTTTTTTTCAAACAGGCTAAGGAAATCTCGATCTTTTGTAGTGCTTTTCAAATGTGCGAAGATGAGACATAATAATAGCAAAAAATATCATTTTTGAATGGATAAAACCTGAGGATATCGTGGGAATTTGCAGAATTGAAACATGACAATTACACTCCCTTATTAATCAGTCTGTGGGTGTATTGTAATACTTGTCTAGAGACGATAAAATTTACTACCACAGCAATCATAAAATTCATAACTACAATATAACTTTTTTTCAAAATTGAAAAACTTTCTGTCTACTAGTTCTAAGGACAACAATCGAGTTCGTCAATCAGTTAGTAGTTAATTATGTAATGCTACTTTAAAATTATTGACATAAATTTAAGGTTGAATTTCACTAGTTTTTAAATTACTACACTACTACACTAGTATTAAATAATATAAAATATAATAATCGTAATCTTGAATTAAAAACATACAAATCACCTTCCCAAATGCCAAATATTTGCATCAAATGTGAATCCTTATATTTTTAAATGCCGTGAAAAGCGATTGTAATTGCCAAATTACAACAGGAAGCATTTATATAATAAAAATATCAGGTGAAATATATAGTTCAAACAATTATGTATAGTCCTGCTTTGCAAGTTCATTTTGGGACCTGTAGGCATAGGAGTTTAATAACAAATGTTTATTTCCGAATGCAATAATACAGCCCCTTTTTCTATTCATAGAATGAAATTGAATTTTTTTGTGTTTCGTTCCTGTGATTTTCTCTCTACTGCGATCACTTCCAACTCTGTAAAACCAAATTTGAAATCTACATCAACGTATCGCCTGTCATCCGAAGGATTTGCTATGGGAACTTGAAATTCACCCAATTTTTTACATCCATTGTCAGTGACATAGTTAGCAGAATCCTTCTTTGTATAATAAATTGCCACGGAAACGGATGTCTGGTTAGGTATTACCGTGTGGTATTCAATAGTAACCGTTTCGCCAACCGGTTAACCTTAGGTCGCTCAGAGCCAAATATACTTCTCTTTACAGTTTCAAACTCTCGGAGCAGATCAAGATAACTTGCTGTCTTATCTTTAGGTAATGTTTCCATCGCCCGTTCACCAATATTTTCAAACAAGTCCTACAGTAGTTCCACCACATGCGTCTCCTGAAGCAGAACACAACTCCCGTAGATCGTCTTCACAAACCTTATGATGACCTGTTATATCAACTGTTCCTCCTGTAAAAAATGTCATAAATTAGGGACAAGTTGCAATGAAAATCGGAATTAAACATCAACCAACCATTTTCAAGGTGGTGTTATTAATTGTGTGCTATATCAAATTCGACACATCGGTATGCCAATGTGCAGTTTTTGTTGACATTCGTAATCAATCAATGTCGATTTTTGCGAAACAAACTGAAGGGGATTGTGTGGTAGTATCGACTTTTATGAAGATATTAAACTGTATAGGGCGTCAATATTGACGTTTTCCTTTGACATTGTATAACATTGTCTGTGATTTCTCCCTTATCATTGCTCTGCACGGTGTGTAAATGTCGACGATCTCGTTCTAGTTGTTTTTTATCTAATTTATCAGGTGTTATTCGTAAGTACATTGTGTGCAAAAAGGTCTATATTTTTTACGGATACTAGTGCATTAGCCCTGAGGCGTATTTCTCAAAATGATATTTTGGAAACTTGTCATCTCTGACACAAATCATGATAAATTAAATGCTTAGCTCTCACTTACACCTTAAGTTTTAGATCCTTCAAATGTTAAGATTTAAACGTACTGTAGAGACATAGCGGTAGTTTTACCAAAATTATCTGTAAAATTCTATTTTAGATACTCGTGGTATATAAATTTCTGAAATTGTAGAACTCGAAACTATTGTATAATAGTTTATTATTTTTTATACAGCCAATCCCTGCAAGTAGTAACAAAGGACAAGACGCGATTCCGGTGATTTTTAAAGTTGCACATCAAGATTTTATTTCATGTTCGTTTCAAAGTTGAGATCCCATTAACAGAAAAAATACAAAAGTTAGCACCAATGACGTCAAAATAGGTACAGTTCTGACGTCATGAAAAGGCTACTTTTGTGAATTTTCATAGAAATATACCAAATTTGGCAGATTTTGGTACAGTTTTCCTCACCGGAAATACCGAGCACATTCAAGAACCAATTAGATAATATACCAACTTATTGGTACAAATGAATTAAACCTCTCATAAAAATAATTTATTGGTTCTTGCATGTGCTCTATATTTCCTATACATTAGAAGTAGTCAATATTGGTCAAAGGATGAGTGGCAATAAGACCCATATTTGGCCCAAAAAATCAAGTTCTTTAAAATAGTGTAATATTTATTGGAAATATTAACTATTACATCTGGCTACAAAGAAAACATATAATAATACGAATTCCTTTCATTTTGACGTTATTGTGACATCACAAGGAGCCGTCTTTTTGAAAGAAAATCAGAAAATCTGCAATTTTGAATGTTCTCCAAGCAAATTTTCTTTAAGTGAACATGGGGCACATGCAATCAACAACTTCAAACTTTCAGAAATGATGTATTTCACCATTTTACACATTTTGACTAAATATGAAGTTGTTATTCAGATGTGCCCATATTTTTCAAAGCACAAAAATGTGCAAAACACAGCAAATATCTATGAAATTCTGACTATTTCCAAAAATATAGCTTTTGAGTTAACTGATTATCATGAGAATCAAACTGATATGGAAAAAAGCTTTATCATTTTCATAAAGCCCTATATTTGTTCAATGTTTCAGGAACATAAGACATCTGTTTGTATAGTTTTAGTTTCATGGTAAATCTTGGGCCAAAAATGGGTCTTACTGCCACTCATCCTTTGTCATTTTTCGACAAAATCTTCAATTCGTCCCTTCTTCTACGCTCAAAAACTCAGTAATCATACATCAATATTTGAGAACTGTTACTGTTTACTGAGAAGCCATACCCACAGAATATTTCAATGAGAAAATTCTGTGAATTCAACCAAATTTATTTTTCAGGCCAAATAAGGCCTTTATCGCCCCTGCTCCTTTCCAATATAGCAGAATCCAATGAGATCAAGGTATGGTTCTTAATGACCTACTAACACTGATCGTTTTATCTGGTTAATTTGCAAGTCTTCGTACAACAGTTCCAAAATCTGTTGCTTTCAGTGCGGCATATTACTGATAAAATCATGCAACTATACAAGTATAGCATTTAAATAACGTGATGGGTGGTTTACACTGCTCGGTTGGTAGAAACGAAAGAAAAAAAAACTGCTTTGATGTGACTTTGTTGAAATTATTCTGCAGTATGTAAGATGTTCTTAAGCAGTTCGATTGTAAAGTATAAGAAACTGAATTGTTGCAGAAACTTTTGATACCCACACCGAACGATGTGTGGTTATAATGTACTTAACGGTCTTGAATGGAACGTTTGTGTTGTTTTATATGTGTTGTTCATCGTCCACTTTGCAACTGGTTTGTTATTTTAAACACTTACAATAAGTTCATCTTATTTCTACCACTGGGATATAAAACATATATTAAATAGAATAGATTCAATAAATTTGTCCCACTCTCAGTTTGTGACGTGTATATCTTTTATCAATTTCTGTGTACAACAAAAACAAATGTCCTTAAATATGAAAGAAAACATGTAAAATATTGGGTAGATTCATACAGCATTTGGCACCTATTTAAAAAGGAACTTTCAAATATTGATATAGAAACAAACACTGACTCAGTCACAGCATCACATCATTTGACCCAGTCAAGAAGGTCAGACGGGAACACATTTATTGAATCGACTTCTTTGATTATTTTCCATAATCAAAACATAAGTATTTTATATTATCATCTGCCAGAGAAAACCCTTCACCACCCCCTATAAGTTTGTCTGGTGGGAGATGCTGGTAATATATTGAAGCAGCTTCCGGTTCTAAAGCAATCAGCAGACGATCTCTTCTAATTTCAGCCTGGGAGAGAAGTATCACAAGTCAGCATATGCATTCCTTTTTCATCCATGTCAGCTTATTCCTTATTGTTTAATGCTATAAAATTGGCGATCTGGAATACTGAAACCATTGTGTTTCATTCTACAAACCAGTTTCAAGCTCATAAAAACATGTTCATTCCTAACATGTCCATGTTTTCCTTGCCGTGTCCATGTCAACCTATATTTTGAAAGTAATGTGACAACGAGAATTGACAATAAAATTGCAATTCCAAAATATTTCCCGTCGAAATACGACCTTTTGAACTACAAGCTACGAAACTGAATCTGTATCGCTCACTTGGCAAAATTCTTCTGTGCAATACTTACAGAAAAATAATTTAGGCATTTCTACTTTGCAATGAGCTTAGTATATAAACATGATCAGAGAGATAATGTTTAATCTCATTACTATACATCCAATAATAATTGTGCCCCGCTTGCTTTCATGTCTTTTAGTGTTTGAAAGACATAAGCAATGCTGTATGTTTCCATACATCATTGTTGTAGAGGTTGAATACTTTGCTCAAGATTATCAAAATGTAAAAAACTAATGGACGACAGACGGACGATGGACTAAGGATGCGTAGTGTTTTCAATAGCCCATATTGGCCTTTTTGGTCAGGTGAACTAAAAAACGCAATAACCGGGTCCTATATGTGGTAAAATAAGCCATAATGGGACTGTATTGAAAAATCTAACTACAGGCTCAAAGACTGAGCCTGTATCGCTCACCCGTCAAAATGCTTCTATGCCATACATGACTAAAATGATGTTTTCTTATCAATGGGGTTAAATGCTCTAATGTTAAACTATGTTGTGCACTTGAGAATGTTTTTTGTCAGATTGACATGAAATGGGCAATTTTTGTAAAGTACCTTCCATACATCCTTACTGTAAAGATTGGTTGAATTTGCTTCAGTGGTATTAGAGGAGAAAATGAAAATGTGATTTTCCCTTAGGGTCCAATGTTAAACTATGTTCAGTGATGGCAGCCATGTTTTTATGGGATCGGAAACATTTCGGCAATCTATGTGAAGGACCTTCCATACATCATTTCTAAAAAGTTTGATTCAATTTGCTTTAGTAGCTCCAGGGGAGATAGCAAATATGTGCTTTTCCCATAGGTTCCCATGTTAAACTATGTTCTGCACTGGCAGCCATGTTTTTATGGGATCGGAAACATTTCGGCAATCTATGTGAAGAACCTTCCATACATCATTCCTGTAAAGTTTGGTTCATTTTGCTTCAGTAGCTTCAGAGGAGATAGCAAATATATGCTTTTCCCATAGGGTCCCATTTTTTTTTAAAACTATGTTCAGAACTGACGGCCATGTTTTTGGTAGACTGGAAAAATTTTGGTAATCTAAGTACAGGACCTTCAATACATCATTCCTCAAAACTTTGATTCAACTTGTTTCAGTAGCTTCAGAGGAGTTAGTCAATATATGTTTTTTCCCATAGGGTCCAATGTTAAACTATGCCCTGCGATGACGGCTATGTTTTTTGGAGGATCGAACAAATTTCAGCAAACTAGGTAAAGGACCTTCCATACATCATTCCTGTAAAGTTTGGTTCAATTTGCTTCTGTAGCTTCAGAGGAGATCACAAATATATGCTTTTCCCATAGGGTCCAATGTTAGACTAGGTTCTGCGCTGGCGGCCATGTTTTTTAGCGGATCGGAAAAATTTCGGCAATATACATATAGGAACTTCCATACATCATTCCTGTAAAGTTTGGTTCAGTTTGCTTCATTGGCTTCGGAGGAGATAGCAAATATATGCTTTTCCCATAGGGTCCAATGTTAAACTATGTTCTGTGCTGGCGGCCATGTTTTAGCGGATCGGAAAAAATTTCGGCAAACTAAGTAAAGGACCTTCCAAACATCATTCCGGTAAAGCTTGGTTCAGTTTTGTTCAGTTGTTTCAGAAGAGATAGCCAAAATGTGCATTTTCCCATAGGGTCCCATGTTAAGCTATGTTCGGCCCTGGCGGCCATGTTTTTTTTGGTGGATCGGAAATATTTCGGCAAACTAAGTAAAGGATCTTCCATACATCATTTCTAAAAAGTTTGATTCCATTTGCTTCAGTAGCTTCAGAGATCACAAATATATGCTTTTCCCATAGGGTCCAGTGTTAGACTAGGTTCTGCACTGGCGGCCATGTTTTTTAGCAGATCGGAAAAATTTCGGCAATATACATATAGGAACTTCCATACATCATTCCTGTAAAGTTTGGTTCAGTTTGCTTCATTGGCTTCGGAGGAGATAGCAAATATATGCTTTTCCCATAGGGTCCAATGTTAAACTATGTTCTGTGCTGGCGGCCATGTTTTTAGCGGATCGCAAAAAATTTCGGCAAACTAAGTAAAGGACCTTCCAAACATCATTCCGGTAAAGCTTGGTTCAGTTTTGTTCAGTTGTTTCAGAAGAGATAACCAAAATGTGCATTTTCCCATAGGGTCCCATGTTAAGCTATGTTCGGCCCTGGCGGCCATGTTTTTTTGGTGGATCGGAAAAATTTCGGCAAACTAAGTAAAGGATCTTCCATACATCATTTCTAAAAAGTTTGATTCAATTTCCTTTAGAAGCTTCAGAGGAGATAGCAAATATATGCTTTTCCCATAGGTTCCCATGTTAAATTAATGTTCTGCGCTGGCGGCCATGTGTAGCGGATCGAAAAAATTCGGAAAACTAAGTAAAGGACGTTCCATACATCATTCCTGTAAAGTTTGGTTCAGTTTTGTTCAGTTGTTTCAGAAGAGATAGCCAAAATGTGCATTTCCCATAGGTTCCCATGTTAAACTATGTTCTGCACTGGTGGCCATGTTTTTTAGCGGATCGGAAAAATTTCGGCAAACTAAGTCAAGAACCTTCCATACATCATTCCTGTAAAGTTTGGTTCAATTTGCTTCAGTAGCTTTAGAGGAGATAGCAAATATATGCTTCTCCCATAGGATCCAATGTTAAACTATGATCTGCGCTGGCGGCCATATTTTTTGTCTTAAAAATTTCGGCAATCTAAGTAAAGGACCTTCCATACATCATTCCTGTAAAGTTTGGTTCAGTTTTGTTCAGTTGTTTCAGAAGAAGCCAAAATGTGCATTTCCCATAGGGTCCCATGCTAAACTATGTTCGGCCCTGGTGGCCATGTTTTTTGGCGGATCGGAAAAATTTCGGCAATCTTTGTGAAGGACCTACCATACATCATTCCTGTAAAGTATGGTTAAAATTGGTCCAGTGGTTTCAGAGGAGATAGCAAAAATGTGAAAAGTTTACAGACGACGACGACGACGTACGACGATGGACGCCAAGTGATGGCAAAAGCTCACATGAACTTTGGCCAGGTGAGCTAAAAAAGAGATGAAAGGACGACATAATAGAGAAGCAAAACGTTTCGAGTTCATGCTCTTTCTCATGAAAAAAAATGATGGAACAATTGTGTTGCCTGCACAACAGATGAACTAATTTGCCTTGCAAACCTCTTAACATATTAAATAAAATCAATAAATATGAGGTTAACAATATGACAGTGTGAAGAAGTCAGAATATTTGTATTCCGAACGTTTATTTTGAATCTAGAATTACGAAGAATTTTAAAATTAATTAACAAACGGAATTAAAATATGAGCTTTTTCGACTCAGTGAATCCCTAAACTCTGTAAAATTGTAATTTGTAAGGTATCCGGTGCACAACTAAATCATATGAACAGCATCCTGCAATTTAGTAGGAATATTATTTATTATTTTGAAGGAGTTATAGATTAACAATCTAAATTATCAAATGGGCTATTTTGGCTTGGTGAACATCTAAAATCTCTCCATGAACATCAAAAAATCTGTAAAATCAAAATTGTAAGCATCAGATCCACAACGACACCATGTGAACAATGTATTCTACAGGTTTGGTTGGAAAATTGCTTAGTTTTCAATATGTGGATTACCAAACCAAATTAACAATTGAGCTGTTTAGGTGCGGTGGACCTCTAAATCTGTAAAATCGAAATGTTTAGGATCACGTGCACACCTACAACTTGTGAACATTTGGTAGGAAAATGATTTACAGTTTTGAAAAAGTTGTGGATTAACAAACCATATTAACAAATGAGCTATTGGAGCTCGGTGTACCTCTTACATGTGTGAAATCGAAATATTAAGCATCAGGTGCACAACAAAGCCATGTGAACTACATATCCTTGAAGTTTGATTGGAATCTAACTTGTAGTTTTGAAGGAGTTGCGGATAAAACGACGCAGAACTACGACGACCAAAACGACGGATAATAATCCCTTTGTGTCAGCTCTGCTTACATATATTCAAACTGAATGAATTATTTCTAAAGTTTTAAGTGTTTTGGAGTGATGATTTTTCTGATTAGGTATTCATAATACAGTATGCAACTGTACATTTCCCCGTGTTCTTTATGAAGATGATCATAAATTTTCTAGAATACATCGGCAAACGAATACCGAAGCAAGAACGAGGAAAGGGGGAATTCCAAATTCATAAATTCAAAATCACGTTAATTCACATCCAACACGAATTGAGACAGTATGACAAAGACAAATCAAATAAAACAAGTATATGTGTCTAGCGGACACAATGCCCCGCCTCGCACATATTTTGAACAATGCTATATTTCATGATCAGTGAAGCATGGATTTGGTGGCAATTTGGTAAATATTTGTTATGTTTTTTTTTAATTTGTATCCTAATGTGGATTTATATGCAGTTTCATGATAAAAGCATACATCTGTCACAGAAAAGAAACTTAAATGTCATACTATCCTCCTTTTTCAATGATCAGTAAAGCGTGAAATTGGTAGCATGAAGAAATTTCTATTATGATTTTTGTTTGATTACACCTTAATGTGTATTGATGTAAAGTTTCATGATGATATCATACATCCATCACAGAAAAAAACTTCAACCTAAGGGTAAATCTCATACTACCCCCCTTTATCCAAGATCAGTGAAGCATGAAGTTATTTTTATTACGATTTTTGTTTAATTATACCCTAATGTGTATTTATACAAAGTTTCATAATGATAGCATACATCCTTCACAGAAAAAACTTCAACCTAAGGGTAAACCTCATACTACCCACCTTTTATCCAAGATCATTGAAGCATGAAGTTAGTAGCGAGGATAAAGTTGCATTATAATTTTTGTTTAATTATATCCTAATGTGTATTTATAAAAAGTTTCATGATAAAAGAATACATCCTTCACAGAAAAATAAAACTACAACTGAAGGGTAAACCTCATACTACCCCCCCCCCTTTTCCGTGAACATTGAAGCATGAAGTTGGCAGCCGGGATAAATTATTGTTTTTGTTTAATTATAACCTAATGTGTTTGTATACAAAGTTTCATGATAATTGCATACATCCTTCACAGAAAAAAAACTTCAACCTAAGCGTAAACCTAACTTGGGACAGACGGACGACCGGACGGACGGACGGACACACCGGAACACTATATGCCCCCCTACTATCGTAGGCGGGGCATAAAAACAAATGAAATTTCATTTCTTCTATTTTCATGGTTGTTATAGTGTTAAAAAGTGCTTGGCAACTAGTTTCTTCCTATATATTTTAAGCAGTAGTTTCAGTTTTGTCGGAATGTAAATAATAATTTCACAATTTCCTATATATTTTTGGTAAATTACAACACTTTAACTTTAAATCTGTGTTTAAATAAACCATAACAAAATGTAAACTATTAGTTACAGAAATATCTAAAATTTACAGGAAGCAACTGTTTGTCATGCTCTATTCAATGGTGCACAAATCATGAAATCGATCAAGAAACAAGATTGCTACGCGTAGCTATGTCCCCCGCCGCTGCAGTAAAGTCGATAAAGTCCCATAACTCATGTAAAATTTTGTGAATCAAAATGGCGGTAGGATATGATCAACTGCATTAGGTGGCAAACAGTAATGTAAAATTTCAACAAAATCCCTTAATTGGATTTTGAGGAGATGTGTCCACAAATTCTTCCTATGTTGTAATATGCATTAAGTCGATAAAGTCCCATAACTCCCGTAAAATATGTCCAATCAAAATGGCAGCATAATATGATCAAGTACATATGGTGGCAAATGATCAAACATCATTTCAGCATAATCCATTCAGTGGTTTCGGAGGAGTGGTGCCCCCCAAAATGATCCTAAACTGTAGCATGCATTAAGTCGATCAAGTCCCATAACTCCTGTAAAATTTGACGAATCAAAATGGAGATGCGATATGATCGAGTACTAATGGTGACTAACAATCCTGTAAAATTTTAATGAAAGACATTTTCGTTCAATGTAAATTACTTTACTCCCATAACTCCCACAAAATTTTAATGAAAGACATTTTCGTTCAATGTAAATTACTTTACTCCCATAACTCCCACGAAATTTGACGTGCGATATGATCTAGTACGAATGGTGACTAACAATCCTATAAAATTAGAATGAATTCTGACCAGCAGTTTCTGAGGAGTTGCGTCCACAAGATTTGCCATTGTATAACAATGTGGAAATAATCAAAGTCCGACAACTCCCATAAAATTTGACGAATCAAAATGGCGCTGCGATATGATCTAGTACTAATGGTGACTAACAATCCTGTAAAATTTTAATGAAAGACATTTTCGTTCAATGTAAATTACTTTCCCGAATTTTCGCAATTTTTTAATTTAAACAGAAACACAACTACCAACTGTACATATATGCCAAAAATCAAGAATGTCAAATCTGTATCTGCCTTTAATAAAAAAAAAAACAAAACAAATAAAAGCACTGAATTTGCGAAAAAAAAATCAAAAGTTTACGTGGATCTGAAATTTATATTGCTTGATAACTCTGGAAACCGTACGAAGCGAGATAACTCTAATCCACGAGTAGTAAAAAGAACATAGCAGACCAAGTCATATAAAATTACTGGAATCCGTAAAAGATTTTATAATGCTGGTATTTCGAATTTTCATATGAAAAAGAAAGGAAATGGGGTAAATGTCAAGGAGACAACATCCAATCTCCAGGTTAAAACGGCCCAAAAACAAAGCATTTATGGGGTCACTGTACGGTCTTCAACACAGTGAGGAACTTACACCATATGATGAACATTTTAATTTTTTTCTCATTTAAAATGAGATTTCGCTATCAATTTTGCTAATATAATGGAGTTCTGGTCAAGTTTAATTTGTTTTATCCTAGTATATGTTTTTATGAAAACTTACTTAAGTCATACCAAACAAACTATTTTGATGTTTTATTCAATTTTGAAGAGGTCAGGCTTAAAAATTTAACTCAAGGTCTCCTCTAAACCAAGGGTTAATAAAAACTTTGAAATTACTATTCATTGAATAATTGAAAGCGTCTTTTATATGTTTCAGGTGCGCCCATGTTTTTTTTTTTTTTTTTTTTTTTTTTTTGTGCAAAACTTTTAGTAAAGGATTCATAAATCATTCCTGTATAACTTAGTTCAATTTGCTTCAGTAGCTTCAGAGGAGATAGCCAATATATGCTTTTTCCCATAGGGTCCAATGTTAAAATATGCCCTGCGCTGGCGGTCATGTTTTTTTGGCGGATCGGAAAAATTTCGGCAAACTAAGTAAAGGACCTTCCCTACATTATTCCCGTAAGGTTTGGTTCAAATTGGTCAGGTGGTTTCTGTGGATATAGTCAAAATGTAAAAAGTTTAAGGACGGACGTCAAGTGGTGGCAAAAGCACTTGCCCTTTGGCCAGGTGACCTAAAAAAGTAAAACTATGAACTGTCTGTATGAATTTAACATTAAATTTTGTTATGGCATTGTTGGTAGAATAGCTTTTAGTTGCGTGATATTTTTCTAAATTTTTGGAAATGACCTTTAACCCCATTTCAAATAAAATGTGACCAAAGTTGATCTCTACGACATTGTTATTTCGATGCGCCATGGTCTCCTCTTTCCAAAAGGTATAATGCAGGTGTGAGTGTCTCTTAAGGAGTATCTCCCACTTGCATAGCCCTGTCCGTAGCCGATTTTGCTTTCCTATTTAGATCCTATTAGTAGAGGAGGGTGACACGCTTTTTGGAAATAGAAAGAATGTGTCAAAAATTTAGGGAAATGGGATAATTATGAAAAATAGGAAAATGGGGAAAAACAAATGGGAAGTGGGAAAACAAAAAAAAACGTTTTGAATTGGAAACGAGGCCCAAAAATGTGGGAAATGGAAGAAAGACACCCTGTGTCACCCCCTCATTGGCAATTTGTTCTCCATCAGCTTTTACACATATTTTGGTTTATGGATTTCAAAATGCTTTGAATTGATCTGCGCAGAAGAGACATAGGTTGTCGAAATGTGCATATGCAGAAACTAAATTCACGGTAACTTCGGTATTTTGTTATTCAACCATTTATCAGAACGAGATGTAACTGAAATACCTGAGTCACAAAAATATACCGTAATCCCTTTATTGTGTAAGCACTTTTATTCGTTCGTCATATTAATTTTCGTGGGTACTTTAATTTTATGCATTACACTCAATTCCGGATTACCACGACATGGTACAGACATGAGGATTTTCAATTTGTCAAGTATGACTGATGGTTTGTGATAAGATTTGACGACACAACAAAGACTCAATATGGCCAATCAGTAAGTTTGGTAGATGGTTTGACAATTTACTTACATGCTTGCTAGTCTATCATGTCACGATAATCCGGAATTGTAAAACGCTTGGAAAAATGCGAACTACGAAATCCACGAAAAGTAGAACCCAACATATTATCACTAGCTCTCCTATCAAGGTTATGGTCATGGAGTTAGTGGTCTACCATTATTGGGTTTTATTCAAATGTTTATAATACTATACGGAAACGGGAGAGGGAAAATGGAGGTTCCGGTACCAATAAACCGGTTTACCCTACTGCTGGCTTGTGCCAGCGCTGGTTCCACGAGCGGCTCTCCCGGGTTGATATCATTGTTTACGTTTGTCTTTTGTCTTATTTGTATGACTATGTTTTCCTGTTATTCATTTCTAATACATTGGTAATATTTGGTCAAATGGCGAATAAAAATGTATGAAATGAAATTATGAAAAGGGCATAGGAAGTTCGTGCGCAAAAGCATCATAATACTTTTAAATAGATAAAACAAGATGAGGCCGAAAATCTGATAGAAATTTAAAAACATGAAGAGCGAACCTTTTTAATTGCAATTGACGGAAATATTTCAAATATCTTGCCTGAATTATTTCTTTCCGTTACATTCAACATGTAATTTTGAAAAAATTCATCTGACAACCATGTATTTCTAAGAATTCTATTTCATTGATTTTTTTTTAAATATATGATATGAAATATTTTACTAAAGGATATGGAATAAATGAACATGAGACCATAACACATATGTTAACTCAAACTGCAATAATTTTAATGAGCTGTATGGCCATTTCGGAAATTTATTCCTCATCAGCAGCACTAGAACCCAAACAAAGGAAATCCATAATTTCAAAAAATGTTTAAAATATATAAAACCAAACGAAATCCGAATAATCAGTAATATCAAATATAGCCAAGGACAAAACTACGATGGAGGGAGTATGGTTCTGAAGTATGGATGAAGTATAGTTCTGAAATTTCTAAATCTCCATTTATTTAACAGTGCTTACCTCAGACACAATCTTCATATTTTGCAATAAAACACCAAACAACTGTTATATCAGATCAGAGGTATTATATTCGTAGACCGGTTATATCTTAATTGGAGTTCTTTCGGGAATTTATACTTTCAAACATATTACTTTTTACGCTTGTATATTTAATCACTGAAATGCAAATTTTGAGTTAATTATCTGAATAAGTTTAATCTGGTCTAATCTCACATTCCTTACCAATGATATCTACTTCATTATATCATTTCCCTTGTCAGGTATAAATAAGACAAGACTTGTCCTTGTTTTTGATTAGTTGCTGTTTAAGTTAGATTCATACAATTTAATTTAATTGCTTTATTTGGCTTATTTTATTTTCAAATTCACACAAATGTCATGTCTTTAAACTAAAATTCTGAATCCTGAAGCTATGTATATGTGTATAAATATCGTATAGCCTACATTTCCAGTGTGTATATCATTCTTTTAATATGCTTGGTAAATGGCGTTTCGTTTTTTAGGAATCATAAATGAGGCAAAAAAATAATCATCATGCAAATCTCTTTCATCAAGAATTCAATTAACAACCAAATGTATAACTAATGGATGCACCGTTATCCATGTCAACGGAGATAAAATACACTGTCATTTTATGTAAAGAAATATCGGAAGTTCTATAACTACATCGCAAATAACCAAAATTACAGATTAAAATTTCTACTCATGTAAAATAAGCAGTCATGTAGTTAATTACAAAATTACAAATTAGTTCAAGTAAAATGTTCTAGTATAATATCAAATACATGTATTAAGATTATATGTAACAATACTAGTCAGAGTTCAAAAGATATAACAACATATTGCAATGAAAACAAACAAATCACATTCCAAAATGCTAAATATTTGCATCAAATTAGAAACTATATAAAGTGATCATAATTGCCAAAATACAACAAGTAACATTCATAGAATAATAATAATACCAAGTTTGTTCATTTATGCCCGCAACGAAGCTTAGGGGTATACTGGTTTCGGCTTGTCTTTCCGTCTGTCTGGCCAGTTATCGGGGTTATCTCGAAACCTATTCAGGATTATTTCCTTTTCAACTTTTGTCCGAATGCCAAAGGCGCAAATTTTCAGATTGATTCGCCAATCCTTCCGGAGCACCTGATGATACCTCAATTTTTATAGGGGTTCACACTGCTAGTGCTTTAGTTTTGTGAAGTTCTTGTTCTTTTTTGTTTATTTGTTTTGTCTTTGTCATGCTGTCTCTATTCGTGTTGCTGTGGATTGCCGTGATTTTAGATTTATGATTTTGGAATTTCTCCTTTCCTCGTTCTTGCTTCGGTATTCGTTTGCCAAAATGTATTTTGATCAAGATACGACTATTTTGATATCCTTGTACTTAAGTATATCCACATGGAAAAATATTTTCCAAAATTTAATCTTGCAACTTCAAATTTTGTCAGAATTATATATAAATCCGTGCCTAAAAGTTTGATAACGAATTTTTTGGGGTCGACGAGCAGAAATAGGCCAATTCGCGTATCCCTCATAAATATGAATCAAATTGAAACCAGACTTTTTAAGATATTTGGTTATATGATTAAGTTATGCACCTTATATTTACTCATTTTAGAGGTTCACTGAGTCTAAAATAGCTCGTTTATTAATTCGTAACTAAGTCTCAAATAACAACTGAACTTTCATAATACTACCTTGATCAAAAAGGTCCACATTTTTTTATTTTGGCCTAAAATTTCACAACTATAATGCAGATGCGAGAGGTATATGTCGGGCAATTTCAACAGATCTAGTTTTGATTGTTCAAACCATTCTGATTAGTCCTGATTTTCTGATCCAGTTAGGAACTTCAGGTATATGATTTTAATAACAAAAATGTCCGACTTTTAAAAGCAATACTGCATTCCCTTTTTTCTTTTCATAGAATAAAATTGAAATTTTGTGTGGTTCGTTCCTGTGATTCTCTCTCTGTGGCAGTCACTTCCAACTCTGTAAAGCCAAATTTAAATTCCACATCAACGTATCGCCTTTCATCTGCAGGATTGGTAATGGAAACTGGAAATTCACCCAACTTTTTACATCCTTTGTCAGTAACATAGTCAGCAGATTCCTTCTTTGTATAATATATTGCAACAGCAACAGTTGTCTGATTGGGCATCACTGTGTGGTATACCACAGTAACAGTTTCACCAACCGGAACTGATTTATTTTTCTGCATTATGGTCTCAAATACATCTTTACACCGATCACCTGTATCTCCAGCCACGCGTTTGCTAGAATCGTGTTTTGATTCGTCGAATAATGGCCGAATTCGTCTACCATACGTAAATGGGGTTATTCTTGAAGTAATAAAATCTGGCTTGTGACCAAACAAAACAGCACCTTTAACAACCGCAAGTCCCGGATCTTCCAGAGGTGTTAAAATCCGCATATCTGGAAATGTCTGCTTGATCGCACCTTGTATAATTGGACACTCAGAAAATCCACCTACAAGCAGAAATGTTTTGATATCTGCTGAGGATAATCCCTGTAACACATTGCGAATTTCTTGTACTATATTGATAGTGGCAGTTTCAAACAGTGACTTCATCAGTTCTCGATCCATTCTCATTTTGTCTCCGACAAGCGTAATTTTTTCATGATATTCAGAGTCACCGACTGCGCATTTGAAATCTTTCTCTAAAAAACGCGTGCAAAGCTCCGTCAAGTCGGTAAAGGGTATTGTAAAGTTAATTTTTTGTCGTGTAGACCCACAAATGCTTCTCTTTACTGTTTCGAACTCTCTAAGCAGATCCAAATAACTTGCTGTTTTATCTTTAGGTAAATTTTCCATCGCTCGTTCGCCAATGATTTTCTCAAACAAATCAAGGAATTCTTGGTCAACTGTAGTACCACCACATGCACCTCCAGAAGCAGAACACAATTCCTGTAGTTCATCTTCACTAACTTTGTGATGAGCTGTTATATCAACTGTTCCACCTGTAAAAATATTATCATGTTTTAATCAATTAGAAATTAGCTAAAGTGTAGTTGACACATGAACAAATTTCTATATGAGATTACGCTGCTGTCTTCAAGTCTACTTTTTCTACTTCACTGTTTTGAATGATATGTCTGTGTCAACTGTTCCTATGATACTGTATACTGTTATACTTCCTATTATTGCATCTTTCCTACTTGGTTCACTGGATAGAAGATTTTCTACCCACTAGTTTACTAACAAATAAACAAAAAAAGGATATGAAGCAAAAGTAAATGTACATAAGACAAAGTCTCTACAAATACATCGTGAAACAAAGCCATGGAATAATATTTTTATTGTTACTCTTAATCTTGAAGTCATCATTAGGACTTCAAAATGAGCTTTGTTCATACATCATAGTAAGTAAAAGGCGGCCCCAGGCCCTCGCACAGGTAATCAACCAACTCAAATGTCTACTTTCGGGAAAAAATAAGAATACATAAAATATTATCTTTGTTTTAAGAATAATTTTCCCAATTTATTTACTCTACACTCGGCATGTTTTGGTGGTACTTCATCTCTACCCGTTCTTATATATTCGGTTTGATGAAGACACTTCAAGGTCAAAATTTTATCTGCAATAAAAACAAACATATCAGAAATTTGTCGAAATTTAGGAAAAAATAACCATAAATTCGGAATGTGTTTGTGTAAAATAACTGCTAATAGATGATAACTCTGTCTTGCGTACTAGATCTATTCTTACCCAAACAAATTCAACATTCCGGAAGTCGAACAATTCGGCGCTGCCCCGCAAAAAAAAACTAATTTGATAATTCAATTCATCTTAATACACTTGAGTATTTTAAACTATGTATTGTATATTTTATTAAGACAACCCAATGAAGTGATGACAAAATTGATATACAAAGGTATTCGATAGGACAAAAGGCATGTCTTGAAAAAATATGTTAAAAAGTTTAATGTGTGATCAGGGAAATAAACAATTCTTGTCGACGAAGTTTTAGCACCTATGATAAAAAAAATGACGTACAGACAAACGGACAAAGTGAAAGCTGTAGGGTATCCGTCTATATTTAAATAGTCTTCTATATTATTACTTTGATTTGATATTTTATATCTATTTATATTTATTTTACTTCCTGTCGCTATTACTGCGATCTAAAATACAAAAATACCCAAGTTGCATCAAAAAGCAGTAAATTTCGTTATGCTGTACACGTGTTTCAAGGAGTAACCTCTCATCAGCAGCATTAGAATCAAATAATATGGAAAACCTATATATTGTGAAAGTACTATTGTTCGTGGGGTTCCAATTTTCGTGGATTTCGTGGTTTGTTCAAACCACGAAATTAAGTCCCCAACGAAATGCATTTTCCCTCAATAGTTTTAATGCATAGAATTTACGTACCAACGAAATGGTGATTTATATGAAAACCACGAAAATTGATGTCCACGAATAAAAGTACTCTCACAGTATTAAAGACAGACTTCTTGAATAAATTATTCATACCTCCTATATCAACAACTAAGTATTTTGAATTATTATCTGCCAGAGAAAAGCCTTCATTACCACCAATCACTTTGTCTGGCGGGAGATGCTGGCAATATATTGAAGCAGCTTCTGGTTCCAAAGCAATCAGCAGACGATCTCTTCTAATTTCGGCCTAGGATAGAAGTATCATGAGTCAGTTTATATATTGTATGACAGGTGGAATTTATTCCAAAACTTGTGATTTAATATACGTTTGCTAAACAGGCATTTCCGAATTCATAAAAGCATTATTTTTAATTCCGATCATCAAAACAGTTTCTTTAAATATCGAATGAAACATTTTTCTTTTTGTTTTTCCATTCTATTCAAAAGTAGCACATATATAGGTATACAGAATTTTTACTGACCAAATCAGGGCCCACATTGGGCAAATGACAATGACATACATAACTGCATCAAATTATAACAACAGTACACATTTAACCTAATCATACATGTATAAAAACTGACATAAACAATAAAGTAGAACCAACCAAACTATTGCTTAACATTAAACCATTTTTAAGTATTACCCGATTTTAAACTAAACCCATTTAGATACTATGAAATGAAAATTTGAAGAGTGAATGATATCACCACAGGTCAGAATAGTATTCCAGTAAAGTGCTTGGTTAAAATGGTAAAAAAAGTTGTATAATAGTAATTAAATTTTGAATTTTAACTAAGGGAAGTTAAATGGTAAGAGGGAAAATGTGCTTTATATGCAAATTCTGTTAACACTCAGACAGCAAGCAAATTATGTTGGCACTTAAATAGAATCCAACCATAATCATAAAAAACTAGGAAGAGAAACTCAAAGTGCAAAGACAGAAATACTGGAAGAACAGAAAAGTGCAACTTTTGTGGGTTTCAATAGTAAACAATTGCTTTCAATAGATTTTTTTCATTTTTTCAAGTATATCTGTGGATACTTACTCCAGGATCACCTAAACCTGCCTCTAGTGTGTGATATTTGTTTAACTCTTTCAATGAACTTTGTTGTGTGTAAAATTTTCATTTAATTTACCGTGCATTGTGTATTTTTATGTTTCATAAGTTAATCCTCCTTGCAAGAGAGGGCTGATATTTCTTCCTTGTTAAATTTGTAAAGCATAAAGCAAGAATACATTATTCAGTGTATCGAACAGTTATGACGACGGTGTCATACACCTGAATCCATCCGTCGAAACCAAATTCAAACATTCGGAAATAAACTTTTGTGAACATTTTTGGTATACAGTCAACTCACCTGTTCGGCACTTTCACGCATAAATTCCTTTGCTTTGTCAGACCACATTGCCGGAACAGTAAGTACCCATTTTATCTCGTCAGGATGAAGATTTATCCTTTGGTTTTCTACATGGTCCATCATGTGCTTCTTTAAAGCTCCAATGGCAGCTGCAAATACATCAATAGCTGGAAGCGGTTTCCCTCTGACGTCGTTTATTTCCATGTCTTTAGATATATCCTGAATATTGAAAGCAATAACTGGAGAAATGACATTTGTTTTAATTTTCAAGCATTCATAAAACGAAATTTTAGTTATCTTAGGTGACCGTACCTTACATTTGGGCGTATCTGTATATACTACCGATTTACGCGGTACTTTATCGGCAGACTACCGGGTTTGGATGTGTTATACCGCATTTTTAAAATTATGGCGACTCGGTAATATTCCGGAGTTAAAAATCATGAATTCTTTTTGTAGAAATAAAGAAATTAACAAATTTCACATCACTTTGTCTGTTTGGTACCATTTTAAAAACTAGTTTTGCACTGAACTGTCAAGTAAGATACGAACATTCTATGAATAATTTGCACGTCATCCCGATGCCTCACAGCAATGGCTACTGTCCATCTTTTTCTCTTTGTAAATCAAAGCATGGAATGCTGTTAAGGCAGGTTCCTATTTACATTCCATTGCCTTGTTCCTCTTTTTTGGTACATGTAACGTTATAGTATTTCAAACAAGTGGTACACTCGGGAGCTTGATTACTGTTGATATTTCTATTTTTTTTTTCATGTTTACACTTTGATGACTATTTGACTGTGATTAAAACAATTACTTGTTTTCATGATTACATTAATATTTGCTAGAACGAGATCTGAAGGAACCACCTGTAGAGGATTCTACTGAGAATGGCCTTATCACAGGGAGTGGGACTTTCTCCCAGCCTAGAAAAAAAACGTTTGTTTACTATCAAACGTTTTTTTTTATCTAGGCCGAAACAACTCCCTGTGGCCTTATCTGGGGACAACACCTTCAAAAACATATTGAATGGGTTGCAGACTTCTTCTGATGGATCTCTGGTAGAGCATTATATTTGTATTTGTATTTTTTATCTACATGCACATCAGTTTTTATCCGAAATGCTTTTAGAAATAATTATGTATATATGTAATTTTATCAGGACCCTCATGAGTTTTCAACTGACGTTTTTACAGTTGACTTTCGTGATCTAGCATGGAGTGGATTTAACTTTGGACATGACGAATGACAACGTCTTGCCTTCATGAACGTGTTCTTGGCGCAGTATGCTAACAGATTTCATATCTGTTTCAACATAACGTGAAAAATGAATTACTACAAAAGAAGGAATCACTGCAAATGATGAAAATTCAGCAAGCGAGTGCTTCCTCCTGTTGTAACAAATCAGTGACACGGTATGGTTCTTTGTGATCCAGTACAAGTGTTGCACTGGATTACGCTTGTGATTAGGAACGCCGTCGGAGATAAAGTTTAAACCTTCCGTGCTTCATTTTGACAAAGTTGAATTATTCTAAAATTTAAATGTATTTGAAATATTCCAGAAAGAACATCTGTTGTAATTTCGGATTATTTGGAAATTTATTTGACCCTTATTTACAACGTCGTATGTCATGCAGGCGTAATTAAGTTTGGCCATTAATAGATATACAAACAACGCGCCACCTATCGGGATATAAATTGGATCAATAAAAATGTTTCGTATATTGTATAAAACAAAACATACAAGAAAACGAAGATTACGGTTTGATTGATCCCTTTTCAAGGTAGAGTAGACGTCGATGTAACCAATAAAAGGTTCAAAGTCATATATATATATATTGAGAAATACATTCATTTTTACGAGAGTAGAAGTTACTATTATTGTATCCATTCATAAAAACTTGTAAAATCATAGCGCACCGCAGGAAATTTTTATGAATGAAACGAATCGTGAATTTCGAAGATCAATTTAAGTCCTCTGAGATTTAAAAAAAACATTGTATCTTTTAAAAGATATTAAATAAATACAATACACACATAAAACGATGTAGTTAATCATGAAATGGACACTGTATCGCCACACAAATGGATTATTTTTTATGCCTTCGTATGAATAAATGGTAAGCCGTGCGTGTTTTTAACGATAGTCTGGATCATTCGGACTCTTCATATAAAGAAGTCTCAAAATGTAAGAGTCTGGTTGAAACAGACTTTTTTCAAGATGGCTTTTACCTAACAGCTAGAAGGCAGAGACCCTGCCTTAAAAAGTACTACTTCTATGGCCAGTGAAGCTAAAGGTTTATCGGATGTAATTAAGCTATTCACACTAGCAGGAATAATGTGTAGACTTCTTATAAGTAAGATACAATCATTGTAAATCATATTTAATAAGGGCTACGCTGAGTGCAGCATGATACGACCGCAGCATGTCGACCACGGAAATTTGAACAAGTGTAAACTAAAATGAATGTGGACACAGTAATTTGCTGGACACAATAAGGACATTGACACATTAATTAACTAGTCAAAAACTAGTGAACATAAAAATTAACGTTAGCCCTTTTATTCCGTTATTTATAGGATATCCGAAGAGCTCAGCAAAATCTATAGACAACCAACTAAACGCTTACATCCAGAGAAATCAAAGGAAAAAACTCGGATTGAAATCCAATGAAAAATAAAGATTTCACACATTTTGAAATATTGCAATTTTGCCCCTTCGACCCCTTATAGCTTGGAAATCGTAAGAGCAACGCAAAATCTATTGCCATACTACTGCAATATTACAATGAGAATAATCCAAAGAAACAATGAGAATAATCCAAAGAAACAAATCCCATCAAAATCGGATGAAAAATAAAGATTTCACATATTTCTAATAATTGCAATTTTGGCCCTTTAAACCCTTATAGCTCGGAAGTGATAATAGCTAAGCCAAAATCGTTACCATATTGCTGAAAGCTTACAATTAGAGGAATTCAAAGAAAAAAAAATCCCATTGAAATCAAATGAAAAATAAAAAATTTAGTAATCTGCATGTTTGCATTTTTTTGGTCCCGTTTGGGCCTTCATAGATTGGAAAGGATACGAGTTATACAAAATCTGATGGTGCAAGGCTATGGTAATTTTTTTTTTTTTTTTTTTAAATTCGCCGCTTTTGGGCCCCATTTATCTCGTGAACGGTATATGCCATATGAAATCGGTATATGCCACATGAAATCCGTTGGCATACTACAGATTGGAAATTTTATTAGGAGTACACTGAAAGAAACGCCATCAAATTCTGATAGATACTAAAAATTCTACAGTCAAATATGTCAAAACACCCAATTTAACCCTTTTTGGCCCCTAATTCTGAAACGGGTGGGCTACAAACTAAAGGAAATAAAAAATTCTCAAGAATGTGCCAAGAAACACCATACTAAAATTTGAAAACAATCCGTCTACTAGACCCAAAGTTATGCTGTCCACAGACACCAAAATACTTAATTTAACCCCTTTTTGCCTATTTTTCTTATTCCGTCGGGGCAGGGAACGCGAAATTTAAAACCCGGGCTTAAGAAAGTGCCAACAAACATCATACTAAAATTTGATAACAATTTGTCAACAAGAACCAAAGTTATGATGTCCACAGACGCCGACGCCGACGCCGACGTCATACCATAATACGACCGCAAAATTTTTGCGGTCGTATAAAAAACCTTTTTTGGAATCGTTATATCAGATTAACACCGGGACATTAATTTGACAGCACAACCAAGTCTTTTAAACTTGAACAGTTGATGTTGGTGAACCATGTACAACAGTCATGGTATCATACAAATCAAATGTAAAAACAAAGCCTAGTGTAGAAATAAAGCAAAGTGGAGTTTGCAATGAGATGGCGATTTCTTTTGAAGGCAATATGAAGTCAAACTAGCACACACCGAAGATTACTGCATGGGCAAAACCAAATATCATGCTTGCAAACTGCTTAAAATTCAACACTGCTGTTACAAGTTGATCGTTGGTAACTTATATCCCATAGCACATTGAAAACCAAATCTCGTAGTTTGAAGTGGGGTGCCCCTTTCAGAAAATTACTAGGACTCGATGATAAATTGTTAGTAAATGTCTGAATTTGATCTGCAATGAAGATAAAAAGGCTGAAACTGCAGAAACAAAATTTACAGTAAGTTCAGTCATTACCGCTGGGTTGATACGTCTGCTTGTGTACTGTTAGACCTCCAATAATATTCACCAACAGTATAGTAAGTACTTCGCTGCTTGTCTGAAAACAGATTTGTTTCGGAAACTCGAAGCATCTCCCCTCAACACCAACTATTTCCCTGCGAAATATTTGATTTTTGAAATAAGGACTATGTCCCTCTTGCAAAGTTCTAACCTTAGCTGAAATTCGCTTTCCATTAAATTGTATCCATTTATAATTGGTTATTTTTTCTCTATATTAGCCGTTATACACATCTTAGAGTTGTTTTACAAATGCGGGGTAAACTTATTAAAAAGCAATATGCAGGCCAAATTCTAATTTCCTTTTCCTGGCGAATTAACTATTTTTAAGCCCTAGCACTGTATCCCCCATACTTCTTTCTCACCTCTCGTACATACAACATCATCTTGAATCTGTCAAAGAAGTAATAGTCGTTAACGTCTTCATCTTCGTCAATGATGATGTCAGCATACTGATTTTCAGCATCATATCCAAATGCCTCGAACACTTTTTCTTTGTTAAGAAGAATGCAAGTTGGGGTCTTCATGGATATCAGTTGTTTTCCACCTGAGTTCCAGGATTGATTGGCGTGTATATTTAACTTCTCTTTTTCATACTCTCCTTTCAAAGAATATGCATACCCAGAATATGTGGTTCCAAAATCTATGGCCGCCACCATCAAAATGTCCTTACGCGTCTCTTCACATCCCCCGGTTGCCATTCTACAGCCTTTGTCAATGTCCAAAAATTCTGAAAAAATATATATTATTTCGATTAGGTGTTTAAACCATCCTCGTAAAAATTTTAAACAATGGGAATGCATTTTAGTATCCGTAATGAACCATGATTAGATATGACAGCAACACCCCAGAACACTCTGCACAAAGTGGTGGTGCAATTTATTAGGCCATGAAATAGGACTATGACAGAACGGCCAATATTAACAAAAACAAGATGTGTTTGTGAAACACTATGCCCCGATAGCAACCATGTCTACAATAAAAACTTGCTAAAATTGCAATCACTAGAAATTAAGGTTAAGTAGACAATTGTACTAAGCTCCATTAGAACTATTCACATATAGAATATCAAGCTTCTTGCAATCGTAATTAAGGAGCTAAAATCAAAATCGAGATTTTGACCTTTTGACATCTGTGACCTTGACCTTAATGAAATTTGCATTATGTTGTTCAGCTTTTTATAATCAATATACAGGCCCGAGTTCCTATCGTTTTTTACGTTTGTCTGTTGTCTTATTTGTGTTTTTCCTGTGTAGTTTCCTAGCAGATTGTGGCATGTAATTATAATCTTCAGCCATTGTAGGTTTTTCCTGTTGTCCCTTTTATTTCATTAAATATGAAGGTCCTATCACATCTGGATGAAAAGATATAGGCAATGTTAGAGTTTTCAAATTTTCACTCAGTGACCTTGACCTTTGACCTGACCAAAATTTTTTTGATGGATTCGTACTAAGCTTTATTAGATCTATTCACATACAGAATATGAAGCCTCTAGCAATTATAGTTAATGAGCTACAGCAAAATCTAGATTTTGACCTTTTGACATCTGTGACCTTGACCTTGTCACGTTGACCTGACCTAAGTTAAATTTGCATAATAATGTTCAGCTTCATATAACCAATATACAGGCCCAATATGAAGGTCCTATTACATCTGGTTGGAAAGATATAGGCAATTTTAAAAGATTTCAAATTTGCACTCAGTGACCTTGACCTCTGACCTGAATGAGTTTTTTATGGATTTGTG
The DNA here is from genome assembly GCA_002080025.1 of Modiolus philippinarum. Taxonomy (NCBI): domain Eukaryota; kingdom Metazoa; phylum Mollusca; class Bivalvia; order Mytilida; family Modiolidae; genus Modiolus; species Modiolus philippinarum. The sequence goes on along the minus strand of MJUU01003701.1, from coordinate 73,072 downwards.
CTAATCTTCATTAGATCTATTCGCATATCGAATATCAAGCCTCTAGCAATTGTAAGGAACGAGCTATAGCAAATTCTATATTTTGACCTTTTGAAATCTGTGACCTTGACCTTTGACCTGACCTTAGTAAAATTTGCATAATGCTGTTCACCTTCAAAGACCAGTATACAGGCCAAATATGAAGGTCCTATCACATCTGGTTGAAAAGATATAGGCAATGTTTAAGTTTTTGCTAAAGTTTTCAAATTTGCACTCACTGACCTTGACCTTTGACCTGAACCAAATTTTTCTGGTATTTTTGTATAAAGCTTTATTAGATCTATTCACATATATAATATCAAGCCTCTATCAATTCTAATTAACGAGCTATAGCAAAATCTAGATTTTGACCTTTCGATCTCTGTGACCTTGACCTTTGACCTGACCTAAGTTAAATTTGCATAATTGTCTTCAGCTTCACATGATCAATACACGTACCAAATATGAAGATTTTATCACATCTGGTTTAAAAGTTATGACCCAGGTTAAAATTGCGGAAAGACAGACAGACAGACAGGGCAAAAGCAATACGCCCCCGATCTAAAGATCCGGGGCATAAAAAAATCTTCATTATACCCCCTGCTTGAAAAATCGGGGGTATATAGTGATAGGGTTGTCCGTCCGTCCGTCCGTCCGTCTTTCCGTCCGTCCATCCGTTACACCTGAGGGTAACCATCTCTTATCCGCTACTCCTCCTGAACCACTGAATAGATTTTCATGAAACTTTAACACAGTCTTTGTGACATAATGTAGATGTGCATCTCCTATTTCAGAATTTGATTTAATTGATTTTTGGGATTTCCCATAGCAAAACATGGACTTTACCATTACATTACAAGGGGGTACCCATCTCTTATCCGCTACTCCTCCTGCACCACCGAATAGATTTTCATTAAACTTTAACACAGTCTTTGTGACATAATGTAGATGTGCACCTCTTATTTCAGAATTTGATTTGATCGAATTTTGGGGTTTCCCGTTGCAAAACATGGACTTTGCCATTACATTACAATGGAGTACCCATCGCTTATCCGCTACTCCTCGTGAACCACTAAATAGATTTTCAAGAAACTTTAACACAGTCTTTGTGACATAATGTAGATGTGCACCTCCTATTTCAGAATTTGATTTGATCGATTTGGGGGTTTCCTATAGCAAAACATGGACTTTCCCAGTACATTACAAGTAGGTACCCAACTCTTATCTGCAACTGCTGTTGAACCACTACATACATTTTCATGAGACTTTAACACAGTCTTTGTGACATAATGTAGATTCGGATCTTCTATAAATGGGGGAGCGGGGGTATATATCAGTGAGCTTTGCTCACAGTTTTTCTAATTTTTAAATTGGAGTGAAATTCGGCCAATCAAAGATTGCAAAATGTAGAAAGGATATGGAGTAAATGAACATGAGTATGAAAAAGAAAGGAAATGGGGTAAATGTCAAGGAGACAACATCCCATATCCAGGTTAAAACGACCCAAAACAAAACATCTAGGGGTCACCATATGGTCTTCAACACAGTGAGGAACCTCACACCATATAGTAAGCCCTAAATGGCCCCGAAAGGTAAAAAAGTGAATAAATCAATGGAAACAAACCACATCCATTAACCCAAATATCAAGAAACTAAAATTTTATAAGAAGACAAGAATAAGCCAATGACCAACATATTCCTGACTTGGGACAGGCGCAAAAATTGTAAAAATTGAGTATTCATTCCAATACCTTGTTATTTAAATTCTCTATTTTATTCGAAAGCAGTCAACGAAAAATGGTTGCAAGACATAATTCCAAAAATTGATAGGTTTAAAGAGTTTCAGAAAATGTACCAAGATTGGAATAAAAACATTTTGGAATTTTTTAATCATTTAAAAATCATCATAATCGTTGAAAGTAGTTTAAAACGATAAATTCGAAAATGTAATTGATTTTGAGAGTTTCAAGAAATCTACCAAAAATCAAAGGTTTTTGCAATCTCACTATTATAGCAGTGAATTGAAGAAGATATGGTTGCTATGGTTGCTAGATAGAATTTCAAAAAATATTATGTATTTAAATTTTTCTGGAATTTACCAAAGTGAGGATCTTTTTTCCTTACCTTTTTGATAAAAGGGTCATTTTATCGAAATGAATTGAAAACAAAGTTTATAAAATAAATTTTACAAAAATAAAAAGTCTTTGAGAGTTTCAAGAAATTCAAAATTACGATATGCCAGATTTTTGTAATTTTATTCTTTCTGATAGACTTGAAGAGGGTGCTTGCTAGGTAAAATTCAAAAACAAAAGGTAGAGCTTAGGAAATTTAACACAGTCAGAATATAAGATTTTTGTAATTTAGTTTCTTCGCCTAGCTCCAAGACAATCAAGTACTAATTCAATTTTACCTTTAAATGGTCCAAAAAGATGTTTAGTTTACGAGTTTGGGTTAACGTAATAACACACGACTAATTTTTGTCTTATAGGTTGGAATAGTTATTAAATTTTATATTTTTCATTGTCGTAGAAAGTTTCCGTGGTCACGATTTCTGTAAATTCTCATTTTTAAGGGGTGCCCTATAGCAAATTCTCAGATATGTTACGAAAGGATATGGAGTAAATGAACATGAGACCATAACACATATGTTACTTCCAACTGCATTAATTTTAATGAACTGTATGGCAATTTCGGAAATTTATTCCTCATCAGCAGCACTAGAACCCAAACAAAGGAAATCCATAATTTCAAACAATATATAAAATGCATAAAAACAAACGAAATCCCAATAATCAGTAATATCAAATATAGCTATGGACAAAACTACGATGGAGGAAGTTAATCCTTCGGTTTTAGAATTTACATAAATTTAGATAATAGTAATTGAACAAAGTGTACACATGGGATATTATCTCATGTACAAGTACACCATATCTAAGAAAAATAAAGACCACGGGGAATTGTTTTACCAACTCCACACTGCAATAAAAGACAAACTCCTGTATTAAATATTTTACGAAAGGATATGGAGTAAATGAACATGAGACCATAACACATATGTTAACTCCAACTGCATTAATTTTAATGAGCTGTATGGCCATTTCAGAAATTTATTCCTCATCAGCAGCACTAGAACCCAAACAAAGGAAATCCATAATTTCAAAAAATATATAAAATGCATAAAACCAAACGAAATCCGAATAATCAGTAATATCAAATATAGCTAAGGATAAAATTACGATGGAGGGAGTCAATCCTTTGGTTTTAGAATTTACATAAATTTAGATAATAGTTATTGAACAAAGTGTACACATGAGATATTATCTCATGTACATGTACAGCATATCTAAGAAAAATAAAGAGCATACATCTCTACCACGGGGAATTGTTTTACCAACTCCACACTGCAATAAAAGACAAACTTATGGTATCTTTAAATTTATAGAAATTAGTAAGAGTCTCCGATATCCTGATAAAAAGCTATTTTTGTGCAAGTCCAGACCTAAAATTTTATTTTACTAGCTAGAATGTAACTTATTATCCATTGGATTTTAAAATTTGTCGGTTTTAAAAATGGAATAAAAAGGGTCATGAATTTAAGACATTTTTGTTGAATACGAAATTATTCACCTGAATTTTCGAAATATTCTAATTCAAACGGAAACACGGCTATCGTCTGTACATATGTGCCAAAAATCATGGGTGTAATGTCTGCCATTACAGAGAAATCAACATATAAAAGCATTAAATTTGCGTTTAAATCTAAAAATTTTATGTGTATAGCTTGATAAATCTGGAAACGTACGAAGCGCGACAACTCTAATCTATATGAAGGTAGAATAACATGGTAGACCAAGTTTTGTCAAATTATCTTGATCTGTTGGAGATTTTTAAATTGGTCGAATTTCGAATTTTCGTGTACATACTAAAGTTTTTACATTTAAATTGAATGTAGATGATATAACAGGGTTTTGGTCAAGTTTTATTGGTTTTATTAGGTTTTATGGTAGTGCGTATTTTTCATGGAAATTTACTAAAGTAATACCAAAAACAAAATATTGATTTATTTTGTCCAAGTTTTATTCAATTTTGAAGCGGTAAGGCTTAAAAATTTAATTCAAGGTTTCCTTTAAACAATGGTTCAACAAAAACTTCGAAAATATTATTCATAATAATTGAAAGCGTGCTGCAACTTCGGTATTTATGTATTTATATATTTCAGGTGCAAAAATTGAAAATTGCACATCTCAAAAACAAATGGTAACCGAAAAACTTGTTTTATGAAGATAAATAACAAATCATTATAAAAAATAAATCAACGAACTATCTGGATAAAATTGATATTATTTTTTTTGAAAATTTCGTGAGGGGTTTGTTGGTTTTTAGTTCCGTGAGATTTTTCTTGATTTTAGGAAATGACCTTTAACCCCATTTTAAATAAAATGTGACCAAATTTGATCTATACGACATTGTCGTTTCGATGCGCCATGGTCTCCTCTTTCCAAAAATGTATAATGCAGGTGTGTGTGATTCCGTTAACCCAAATTCGAAAAAATCTTTGCTTGGGTACCCTACTAAAACGATCAAATTACGCTTAACATGGAAATTATTTTGCCATTTATTTCCTGTGAATTAAAATAGGGCCACGCAAAGCACAGCATGATACGACCGCAGCAAATTTTATCGGGGTATATACAGACTACTGTTGACAGGAAATAGCTAGACATGGTTTAGTGAAAGTTTCTTAGAATGTCCAATTAAAGATAAAAAAGAAGCTTACTTCAAGAAGGTCAAGAAGGATCAGAACAAACCCCATTCAAATGTGATTGAAAACATCATGTACATCATTTTTGCCCCCCTTTGGACCCTTATAGCTCAGATATGGAGAGCTACACCAAAATTGATAGCTTGTCTCATGAAACAAACCCTGTTAAAATCCGACAAAAAATTCAGGTACTTTGTGAAAACAAGATTTCGGCCCCTTATAGCTCGAAAACAATTGGAACTAACCAAATTCATAGACAAACTATTGAACCGTTACAGACACACGTTGACATGCGTGTCTTGAGTTGGAAAGTTATGAACATGCTCAAAATTGCCAACGTTTGCCAAGTCATTCACACGTTAGACGAAAGCCATGGATACGTTTTACACATCTTAATTGCGAAATTATGTTGGTCTATTATATTTCTTCTGTCGAAAGAGGGGTCGGAGGAGGTCTCATGCCAGGAATCCCGACTTTATTTTTACTAAATCCCGAACTACAAAGAAACCGTTGCATTGAGTTCCCGGTCTTGAATTATAGATATCCTTAATTCCCGAGCTTAAAAGCTTCCAATCTCGGCATCCCGAAAAGGCCCCCTCTCGAAAGGGTTAAGAGCTTTACCGAGAACTTTTATGTTTAACTCTTTAAGATTGTAGAACTATATGGTAACGAACAACTTGCAAATGATAGATTTTTTTCTCTAATTCTGATTTTAAGGTAGTTGGTGTGTCTTGGTTTCTGACATAATAATGAAACTAACACTGATATGTCAAAAATATACAGAGTTAAAATTGCCCTAATTTTGGTTTTTCATTCTACATTTACAATAGAATTTTATGGGAAATAGCAATTTACCACAATTCAAGGGCATATTTTCTAGAAGCAGACATATTGTCTCTTTGACACATTCCCCGTTTCCCTTCTTTTTCTTATACACTGTATATTTATTGATATGATATAGAGCTTCAATTTAAAAACATTAAAAAAGATATGTCACTGACCTTTTGAAAAAGTTATATCATGAAACACGAAGAATTTGTTAGTTTTCAAGAAAATGGAGATAAAAAAGTAATATCATGGGACCTCAAAATAACAAATAAACAAGAGGAAAGCTGTCAATGTGACAGCAAACCGGGTTTTCTTTCACATGGACAGTATATCATACACATGGGTTGACCCTGAATATTTGAAATGTACAAGTTTATAATTTTTAGCTCACCTGGCCAAAGGCCATGTGAGCTTTTGCCATCACTCGGCGTCCGTCGTCCATCCGTCCGTCCGTCGTCCGTCCGTCGCCCGTCCGTCCGTCCGTCCGTCCATTAACTTTTGTTCAAAAATCTTCTCCTCTGAAACTACTAAGTCAATGCTAACCAAACTTGACCTGAATCATCACCAGGGTATGCACTTTCAAGTTTGTGATTTTTATCTCCGTAGACCAAACAACATGGCTGCTGTTACTAAAAATAGAACATAGGGGGTAAATTGCTGTTTTTTGCAAATAACTCAAAAACCATTACAGATATCAAAATTCTGACAGGAGTAGAAATAATCAGCATGATGAGATCTACCAACTGTTCAATTTTGAAGAAAATCTGAAAACCCATCTCGGAGTTATGGCCCTTTTTCCGTAAAATTTTCAAAATTTTGCATTTTTCATTTTTTATTGCAAAAAGTGTAACAGATAGAGGTCAAGTGTAAATTG
>MJUU01003701.1:33211-50572 GCA_002080025.1 Modiolus philippinarum | reverse complement strand
TCTGGTGATGATTCAGGCCAAGTTTGGTTACATTTGGCCCAGTGGTTTCAGAGGAGAAGATTTTTGAAATTGTTGACAGACGGACGACGGACGCATAGTGATGGCAAAAGCTCACATGGCCTTTTAGGCCAGGTGAGCTAAAAAGGGAATTATTGGAAAACAAAAAGCGTAGTGCACATCTACAATATGTAATTAAGCTCCTGCATGTTTCATGAAATTCCGATCAGTGGTTTAGGAGGCGTAATGGATACCAGCTGTTGGGTGCAAAAAGACACACGGAATGAAGGACCGATGGAAGGACGGACGGACGGACGGACACAATGAACACTATATACCTCCCGCAAAGCAAGGGTATAAAAAGTGTTTTTGTGCAAATTTCTACAATTTTTTGCAAAAATACTTTCATAATCTTAACTTTATTTCATGTCATAATAATTTTTCTATATAAATGTATTGTGTCTTTCAGGGATGTAACTGTTTGCCTACTACAAGTCTTGCTGACAAGTAGTTAGAAGCAGCCTATTGGCTTCATAGCCTGCATAATGTTTTTAATAAAATTTCAGTGAGCAATTGATGAAATTTTCCTTGAGAACCTCTGAATGGATTTGAACAGAACTTGGCATGAATGATGCTGACTAAGTATTGCGACTTTAGTGCCTATCTGTCATCCAACATGGCCATCTGCGGCGGATTTAATTTATAACTTGACCCTTTGGAAAGAGCATACAAAGAATTTTTTTATCTGAAACAACCAAAAAACTTGCATAATATATCTTAGATGGTCCCCTTCAAAACAGATGTCCTTCAAATCTGCCCCTAATGCAAATTGGCTACTAATGGGAAACATACAAAAAAAATGTAGCTTAATAAAGGGCTACGCCGAGTGCAGCATGATACGACCGCAGCATGTCGACCACTGAAAATTGAACAAGTGTAATTATAAAGTAAGTATGGACATAATGAGGAGCTTGACACAATAATTAGATGGACACAATAAGGAGATTGACCCAGTAATTAGCTGGACACAAACTAGGGAAAATAACTATAGGCTCACATGAGCCTGTATCGCTCACCTGGTGACTGGTTTTATTCATTGTCACCAAGAGACCATCCATTAATGGCATTATTATCCATACTATACATCAGTTCACCAGATGTTACAGTTTCTGACATACATACTTAAGTCACAAGCTTTGAAGGAAACCACCCAAGGACTATTGTGACCAAGTTTGGTTCCCATTGGCTCTGTAGTTTCAGAGATCTTTGAATGCATTTCACATAGGGTCACTATGTTACACTATGTTTCCCCCTGGCGGCCATCTTGGATGAAGTATGAACATAAAATTAAAAATCACAAACTTTAAAGGCGACCACCAATGGACTATTGTAACCAAGTTTGGTTCCAATTGGCTTAGTAGATTCAAAGATCTTTAAATGCATTTCAAATAGGGTCCTTATGTTAAACTATGATCCTTGCTGGCGGTCATCTTGGATGATGTACCAACATAAAAATCACAAACTTTGAAGTGGATCACCAATGGACTATTGTGACAAAGTTTGGTTCCAATTGGCTCATTAGTTTCAGAGAAGAAGATCTTTGAATGCATTTCACATAGGGTCCTTATGTTAAACCATGTTCTTCACTGGCGGCCAACTTAGATGAGGTATGAACATAAAAATCACCAACTTTGAAGGGGAGCACCAATGGACTATTGTGATCAAGTTTGGTTCCAATTGGCTGGGTAATTTCAGAGAAGAAGATGTTTAAATGCATTTCACATAGGGTCCATATGTTAAACTATGTTCTTCGCTGGTGGCCATCTTGGATGAGGTATGAACATAAAAATCATAAACTTTGAAGTGGATAACCAATGGGCTATTGTGACCAAGTTTGGTTCCAATTGGCTCAGTAGTTTCAGAGAAAAAGATCTTCAAATGCCTGTCCCATAGGGTCCCTATCTTAAACTATGTTCCCCGCTGGCAGCCATCTTGGATGAGATGCGAACCTGCTGGACATCTGTAGCAATTGTAGTCCTCTATAAGCTTAACACTTTTGCAATACAAACTTAACCTCTATCACAAATAGTTTTTTAAATAAAAGTAAAAACGTATAAAAATCGTGAAAATTCAACAAACAAGAGGCTCTCAAGAGCCTGTATCGCTCACCTGGGCCACGGCTGACATGTGCAGTTAAAATAGTCCCAATGTTTAAGGGCATTATTTTCAAATTTGTTAATAGACATTGATGCTATATTATCATAAGTTAAACTATGTTCCAGACTAGCAGCTATTTTGGATGGGGTGCAGTTCTTTTGGCCAAGTTTGGATCCAATTGGCCCAGTAGTTTCAGAGAAGATCTTTGAATGTCTTTTCCTATATAGGGTCCAATGTTATAACTATAATCCTCGCTGGCGGCCATCTTGGATACAGTGCGGATCTGAACAACAACTTTTTTGCAGGAGACCATTTAAGGACTACTGTGGCCAAGTTTGGTTTCAATTGGCCCAGTAGTTTCAGAGGAGAAGATCTTTGAATGTCTTTTCCCATAGGGTCCAATGTTAAAACTATGATCCCCGCTGGCGGCCATCTTGGATATAGCGCGGATCTGAAAAACAACTTTTTTGCAGGGGACCATCTAAGGACTATTGTGGCCATTGTAGTTTTAGAGAAGAAGATCTTTGAATGAAAAGTTTACGCCGGACGGACGACGGACGAAAAGTGATGGCAAAAGCTCACCCTGGCTATAGCCAGGTGAGCTAAAAAGGGGCTATAACTCCTATATAGGTCGTCAGATTTTTTTTAAAATTGCAGGACATGTAGATCTTATTATGCTGACCATTTTTGTAATTTAAACTTTACACCTATCTGCTATCATTTTCAATATATAGGACAAAAAGTAACAAAAAAACGGAAATTTTGCAGAAAAAGGGCGATAACTCCAAGACCGATTATCGGATATTCTCCAAAATTGAAGGGTGGGTAGATCTCATCATGCTGATCATTTTTATTCCAGTCAGATTTTTGATATCTGTAATGGTTTTTGAGTTATTTGCAAAAAACAGAAATTTACCCCTATGTTCTATTTTTAGTAACAGTGGCCATGTTATTTGGTCAACAGACATAAAAATCACCAACTTTAAAGTGCTTACCCTGGTGATGATTCAGGCCAAGTTTGGTTAATATTGGCCCAGTAGTTTCAGAGGAGAAGATCTTTGAATAAAAGTTAACGTACGGACGGACGACGGACGCCGAGTGATGGCAAAAGCTCACATGGCCTTTGGCCATGTGATCTAAAATTTAGCCCTTATGACTCTTTATCATCCCTCTTTGACCCCTTATAGCTCTGAAACGGTAAGAGCTATGCCAAATCCATTGGCATACTACTGAAAGCTTATATCAAGAGAAATCCATTGAAAAAAATCCCGTCAAAATCTGATGAAAAATAAAAATTTAGGTAATCTGCAGTTTTGGTCCCTTTGAACCCTTCAGGGATTTTTCACCCATCTCTCAGGGGCCGAATATCGGCCCCATTCCCAATGGCAATTCTCATACTTTTTTCCCAATTTGAAGTGCAGAAATTCCCAATTTTCAAATAGTTACTGGGCTTACTAAACTTGGTTATTAGGGTGATAAAATCAAATTATTTTTGTATCAAGTTATCATCATATTAACAAAACAAATCTTCAAAACGATCCAGTTTTAGAACTTTCTGACAAGTAGCAACACTTTATTTACAGAATAACATTTCAAGGATGCATGAAATTGGAATACCGCTTGTGCTTTGTGTAAATATTCACAATAGAAAGGTCAAAATCAAATGAAAACAGTCCTATGTTTGTCAACAAAATTGCAAATGGCGAACTTCCGGTTTCCGGTTGTGTAAATTTGGAACCAGGTCGGGGAATAAACTTTCCGGATTTTGTATCCTATCACTTCTGCAGACACCTTAAAATTTTCATTTCACATTTTCTCATTGAAGAATTGTGCAGCTGATAGGTAACAACTACAAGTACAACATGAATTCATGGTTGTTTTTAACTGACTGCCTTGTTTTCATCAATGTATGTTTCTGGTGTTATCATAAACTTTAGTAATATAGTTGCAATAAACATGAAATTTTACAAAATCAAAGCAAATAAATGAATTTATCTTAATTAAAATCAATCATAAAGATTTATATTACAATTTCCCAAAATTCATCTTTTTGTCGATAAAAAAATCCCAATAAGACATCAAAATGCCATTTCCCAAAATACCCTGAAAAATCCCTGCCCTTACATCTCAGAAATGGTAGGTGCTACGCCTACTCCATTGACACATTACAGAAAGCTTATATCAAGGGGAATCCAAAGAAAAAAATCCCATAATCCCATTGAAATCCGATGAAAAATAAAAATTTTAGGTAATCTGCAAATTTGCAATTTTGGCCCCCTTTGGCCCCTCATAGCTCGGAAAGGAAACAAGTTAACAAAAATCTGATAATTGAGAGCTGCATTAATTTTTCATAAGGAATCCATTGAAAAAAACTGAATCGGATTAAAAATTTTAAAAAAAAATTGGGGGATTCCCCCTGTTAGGGCCCATTTATCTCATGAATGGTACATGCAATGTGAAATCCGTTTTGTGTACTACTGATTAAGAAATAGATTATTGCAAGCGGGCTCTATGCGAATTAGAACATGGGCAGACCTTATATTTGTCAATATTTTATACCGAGCGACAGCGAGGTATAAAATGAAGACAAATATAAGGTCTGACCATGTTCTAATTCGCATAGAGCCCAATTGCAATAATCTATTTCGATTCTAATATATTTAACAAGAGTTTTGAATATTAGAAGCGGCACTTAGAGAGAAATATTGGGTTTCGCAATAGAATTAAAGTATGTCGGAAACTGCATACAAACACACATAAATGGACATAGAAATTTCTAGATTCTTTGTTTCATTAATGCAAGTGGCTCATAAGCTTTTGAATTAATACAAATAATCAATTAATTAAACATATAAAATACGGATATTTTTAAATCGAAGTGGGTATAAGTGTGAACTGCTTGTATTTCTGATTTATATGAGTGCTTATTGTTATTTTTGAAGCCGAGAAAGAAAAGAAAAGGAATAAAACTCATATTAATAATTTTATTAACGTTAAAAATTAAAGATTTTATATTCAAATAATACAGCATGATATGCAACATAGATAAGATTTCACAACAACAACACATTCGTTGCTAGGTTACGGTTATGTCAATTTCAGTTCCGAGTCTTAAATTTAGTAACTGTTGTAAATTTCAATTGTCCTTATTTGATTTGGATTTTTGGGTATTCATTTTTAAAAACTTTATTTAAACAAAATAAAATGAATTTTGTGTGAATAAAATGTGAAATTGTACATTACGAATGTCCTTTTGTAAAAAAAATATACGCATGTGCTAAAAAATATTGTTGGAATTAGAACATAGCTTTGTTTCCAAAGCGAAAGAAGAGAGCCATATTAGAATTGGAAATTTAATAAGGAGCACACTGAAAGAAACCCCATAAAAATCTGATAAATAATGAATATTCTACAACCTAATATATGAGAACACCCAATTTTGGCCCTTTTTTCAGACACGCAAGGGGCTACAATACCCAAAAGCAATACCAGCCTTCACTTTGTGCCAAGGAACATTGTGTTAAAATTTCACTTGAGTTATCACACAGAAACGAAGTGTCTACAGACGCCGCCGCCGCCACTGCCTCCGCCGCCGACGCCGCCAGTATCATACCAATATACGACCTCAAAAATTTTTTTGCGTCGCATAAAAACTAAAATGCATTGGCCATTCTGGGTCCTTGTTCTTTGTAAGAAAGCAGACCAATAGGATATTAACATGATAAACACAGATTTTGTTCTTTTATATTTTTATATCATAAGCATAGATATGATATGAATGTTCACTCCATTTTTTTACATGCTTTGACAAACAATCACAAACAAAACAAATGTGTTATATTTCAATCTTCTATAAATAGTATACAGTCATAAAGTTTGAAAAATTAATACATATAAAATTCACATTACATGTAATATACCATATTTATTCTTATAAACGCCCCGGGGCTAAGACAATCTACAAAAGGGGGCTGTAATAAGAGGTACACATTTTGAATTCAAGAACAGCAATATTTAGTATTATTCGACTATGAACTAAAGGCAAAATGTACAGCGTGTGCATTTTTTAGGTATATTTAGAGTGTTAAACTATAGATAAATGCTTCTTTTTTTTATTGTAGCTATATAAGTAAGCAAAAGTCACACATTTGGGGCAAAAATGGGGGCGTTTATTAGAAAATTGAAAGTTAAATTTTAAAAAAATTTAGGGAGGGGGCTTTAATTAGAAGGGGGGCTAAAATTAGAATAAATATGGTAACTTTACATTGTTTAAGGAAATTGCCAAACTTAATTATTATTTGATAAATAAATTTTAAGCTAATTAAATATTATAAATTATTATGTTGTTGAGCAGATTGTAAAATTTCAGCATGGGCTTTAAGGAGACTCTCCCTTCCCTGAAGTACAGGGTCCCCTTCAGTGCCCCCAAAGTCTTCTAGCTGATTAACATATGACTGATGAATTGAACCAGATGAAGTAACTACTACATGTGTAGCTACCATAGAATTATTATCATCTGGAGGTAATGTTACTTGTACTGGTACCAAGTCCTCGACAGATATACCAGATACCATTGTCCCAGGTCCACCTATCCCACTCATAGCTGTTACCTGTAGAGGTAAAGCATCCCCATTTGTAGCCCCTTCAACAGAAGCTACCTGTACAGGTAAAATTGTTCCTGGTTGGGTTTCTATGATTGTAATTGGTAATGACGTCCCTGTTGGAGAAAGCACTTGAGAAGATGATGTCGGAAATAGATGGGTCTGAATATCGGAATGTCCAGTATTTGGGTTCTGTATATGTACTGTTACATACTGCTGATTTAGCAATCCTTCCGGAGGAATGACCTTGACACAGAAATCTTGTTTGACGGCATTAGAAATATCGTTTTCAATCAGTCTTTCAGATTCAGTCACATCCTGATCACAATTTGGTTTCAAATCAAAATTTGTCTCATTATTTTGTTGCGAGTTTTCTGCTTGTTCAAATGTTTTATCTTCTTCTGTGGTTGCTACGGTTTCATTCTGAGACTCCTGCTCGGTATTTTCTGGTTCACTAACAGTAGTTCTACTTCTCCTCTTTCTAACATTAGTTTCAGTTGTTTTATTGATAGAGTCTTTGGTTACAGTAATCATCCTTTTCTTTGGTCTACCAACCTTCCTACGATTTCTCTGTCTGTAGACATAGATACGAGTTTGTCCTGGTTTTAATGGTTGACATTTGTGGTCCTTAAAAGTCTTTGGTCTCCAGAAACCTTTACCACAAGAATCACATTTGAATTTATAGTCAGCAGTATGGCCACGTTTATGCTCTTTTAGGTGTGGTCTTCGACTGAAAGTTTTCCCACAATCATCACATTCGTACGGCCGAACTCCACTATGTGTTATAATGTGTGCTTTTAATTTGTCAGCTCTGTTAAATTCCTTGTCACAACCTGTAAACAAAATTATAAAACTTTCATCAAAAAGGTGCTAAAACAAAAAGTCACTTTCATAGTATTGTACAGTATATGTTTCATAAAATCCATAATATTTAGCAATGAACTACACCACAATATAACTAGAGCTGTCACCATATGGCAGCTAGTTATACCCCACTAATTGAACCCTGAATCAATATGGCAAGTGCAAATTTAAGTATATGTGGACACAATACAGTTGTGGACACAATACAAATGTGGAAACAATACAAATATGGACAATGATATAACTCCCCCTTTTTTCAAGAAAATATTCAAAGACATATTATCTCCCCTTCAAAATTTCAGGCAGCAACCATATTATGTCATACACATTTTCAGACAGCATACTACAACTGTGTAACATTCCATTAAAATACAACCATCATTTTAAGAGGACATGCAATGACAAGGTTCCTCCCCCTTTTTTCCAGGAAATATTCGAAGATATATTATCTTCCCTTCAAAATTTCAGGCAGCAACCATATTACTTCATGCACATCTTCAGGTGGTGTACTACAACTGCGTAACACTTCACACAATACAGTTGTGGACACAATAAAGTTGTGGACATAATACAAATGTGGAAACAATACAATTAAATATGAACAATGATATACCTCCTCCTTTTTTCAAGAAAATATTCTAGACAAATTAGCTCCCGTTCAAAATTTCAGGAAGCAACCAAATTACATCATGCACATCTTCATGCAGTATACTACAACTGTAACATTCCATCAAAATCCAAGCATGGGTTTAAGAGGACATGTGCTGACGAGGTTCCTCCCCTTTTTTCCAGAAAATATTCAAAGATGAATTATCTCCCCTTCAAAATTTCGGACAGCAACTATAATACTTCATGCACATTTTCATATGGTATACTACAACTGTGTAACAAAAAAAAAATCAAAGTAGTTGTGTAGGAGAACATACGCTGACAAGGTACATGGACAGGCAGACGGACAGACAAGGTGATTCCTATTTCCTATATATACCCCCCCCAATACAACTTGTTTGCAGGGGGTATAAATATGTTTATTAACGTTACTGAACATGTGTAATTGGGTGAATTAAAAAAAATGGCACCATGCATATTTTGTTATCTAGACTGAGAAAAATAAAAGTTTTGATATAAAAAGATTAATACAACTAATGTGTAGTGGCATGTTGCATGTCCATGCAAAATTTCACGGAGATATCTTTATTGGTTAAAAAGTTATGCCTAAAAAAACATGCAAAAAATGTCTGGAGTGCAACACTTTTTTGGGACAGTTTTTCCAACACTCCTTTTTTCAAATACTTATAAATTAGAAAATAATGATATCCGTGTAAAAGTAAGACTTTTCACTTAAAGTTTATCATCTTGAGTTAGGAATTTAGTACATGATTCATGATAATAAGCAAATGTGTTGCTACAGTTGCCACAAGAACAATTGGAGTGCCATGTCTGGAGTGCAACAGCAAAAATAGAAAAACTGCAAATAAATGAATACTGTGAAAATTCTATGTGTGAAAAATCACATATTTATATTGATTAATGAAAGGAAATATCAATTCAATATGAAAAATATTATATTGAATATTTTAATAACAACACCACCTACTGATGGGTCATTAAATACATCCACCCATGTTTGTCTGGAGTGCAACATTTGAAGTTTAACAAGTCCCCTTTCCCCGTATATTGATTTTCAATCCAGTAATGTTCTTTGTTTTAGACAACATTGATATAAAGATCATTCACCCAAGAATGGGACCTTTTTTCAGACACACACTTACAATTTAATTGAGAGAAATGTTTATGTTGTCTGGAGTGCAACAGTATTTTTAGTTTATTAATGCTTATGTTAAACAGATCAAATGAAAATCTATGCATCAAATAATGATTATTTGAAAGAGGCTAACTATTTCAACAACTTTAAAGAACAACTGGGGCATTCTTTCAATTTCAGACTCTCTTTGTAAGCGCTTAATAGCGAAATCGCATTCGTTTTTTTGAAAGAAATGCTCTATTTATTTTGTCTGGCCTATGAATACTTCTGACTGTTATGTTAAAATAAAGAAAAATATATATCAAGCTTCATTTTTTAAAGAAATTATAGACATTAAATCATATCTGATGCTTTAATTCGATGGTTTTGACTACATAGTCAATATGTTGCACTCCAGACACATTTCTGAATTTTTTGTAAATTCTAACATAGAAAGTCTGCTTCAAGGTTTGATTGTAAATAAAAAATCAAGATTACAGTCAAAATACCATTTACAAGAACTTAAAGGCTGGTTAAACTAGAGCTGTTGATGAATGGCAGCCAGGTATACCCCCGCTAATTGAACCCTGAATCAATACAGCAAGTGTAAATGTAAGTGTGTGTGGACACAATACAGTTGTGGACACAGTACAAATGTGGACACAATTCAAGTATGGACAAATTGATATACCTCCCCCTTTTTTCCTGAAAATATTAAAAGACAAATTATCTCCCCTTCAAAATTTCAGACAGCAACCATATTATTTCATGCACATCTTCAGGTGGTGTACTAAAATTGTGCAACATTTCATCAAAATCCAAGCAGTGGTTTAGGAGAACATGCGCTGACAAGGATCACCCCTCCCCCTTTTTCCAGAAAATATTCAAAGACAAATTATCTCCCCTTAAAAATTTCAGACAGCAACCATATTAATTCAGGCACATCTTCAGGTGATGTATTACAACTGTGTAACATTTCATCAACTACTAAGCAGCCGTTTAAGAGAACATGCGCTGACAAGGTTCGCCTCCCCCCTTCTTCCAGAAAATATTCAAAGACAAATTATCTCCCCTTAAAAATTTCAGGCAGCAACCATATTACTTCATACACATATTCAGATGGTGTACTACAACTGTGTAACATTTCATCAAAATCCAAGCAGCCGTTTAGGAGAACATGCACTGACAAGGTTCGCCTCCACCCTTTTTCAAGAAAATATTCAAAGAGGAATTATCTCCCCTTAAAAATTTCGGGCAGCAACCATATTACTTCATGCACATTTTCAGATGGTGTACTACAACTGTGTAACATTTCATCAAAATCCAAGCAGCCGTTTAGGAGAACAAGCGCTGACAAGATACATGGACGGACAGACAGACAGACGGACGGACGGACGGACAGGGCGATTCTTATAAACCCCCCCAAACTTTGTTTGCGGGGGGTATAACCAGCAAAATACTAGACAGTGTCAACAAAAAGGGCCAGAAAGGGGCAATAAAAACTGAAAACCATTTTATTTTTGGTCATTTCCGATGCCTTTTTCTCAATCGTTCTGTTGAAGTTTTCATGGTTATTGCTGGATTAGACAATCCTCAGGTACTCTACATGGTAGCTTGAACATTACCTTCACTGTTCATTCACACTTTACTCCGAAAAAAGTTTACACGTTATAATTTGTGTGAGGTTTTAGAAATATGTCTGGAGTGCAACATTTTCACTATGCAGTTAAAAGTTCAATGTTTATATTTTCATTAAAAAATATAAGCTACATGTCTACATGTATATCTACAATTGTTAAGTTAACCGTATATTTTTGGAACTTGTAGACATAATAAGTAAACAAATTTCACAAATCAAAATTCTAAAAAATCTAATGGCAACAGGGTGCACAAGCCCAGTTGCAACCTCAAATATTATGTGACCAAGTTAATGTGAAGACCCGAATATTTCTAAAATTGTCTATTTATTTTTCTTTCCCACCTAATATCCAAAATTCTAAGAATTCAAGAAGGTTTATTTTCTAGTTTCATGTCTTGACATTTCAATATATAAATCTGTTTTCGGTCACTGTGACCTTGACCTTTGACCTACTTTCTCCAAAATCATTAGGTTCCTCCCTTCCTTGTACCCAACAATTTATCTAAGTTTCATTTCAATTAGATGTAAACTTTTTTGAGTTATCATCCGGAAACCAAATTTTCCAAAAAAATTAGTCTATTTGCAGTCACTGTGACCTTGACCTTTGACCTTCTCCAAAATCATTAGGTTCCTCCCTTCCTTGTACCCAACAATTTATCTAAGTTTCATTTCAATACGATGTAAACTTTTTGAGTTATCATCCGGAAACCAAATTTTTCTGAAATTTTCAGTCTCTTTTTTGTCAGTGTGACCTTGACCTTTGACCTACTTTCTCCAAAATCAAGAGGGTTCCTTCCCTCCTGGTATCCAACAACATATCCAAGTTTCATTTCAACTGAATGTAAACTTTTTGATTTATCATCCGGAAACCAAATTTTTATCATATTTTCAGTCTATTTTCGGTCACGGTGACCTTGACCTTTGACCTACTTCCTCAAAAATAAATAGGGTTCCTCTCTTCCTGTTACCCAACAATATATCCAAGTTTCATTTCAATTGGATGTAAACTTTTTGAGTTATCACCCCGAAACCAAATTTTTCTCAAATTTTCAGTCTATTTTCGGTCACCGTGACCTTGACCTTTGACCCACTTTCTCCAAAATCAAAAGGGTTCCTCCCCTGCTGGTACCCAACAATATATCCAAGTTTCATTTCAATTGGATGGAAACTTTTTGAGTTATCATCCGGAAACCAATGTTTGACGCCCACCCGCCCGCAACAACAAACCAATAGCCGAGTTCAACTTCGTTGCAACTCGGCTAAAAATCACATTTTGAGCTATAAAACAAAAACTTATTGAAAGAATTGCTAAAATTTGCCCTAAAATATTCCATCTAATTGCCTTTCTTAAATAATCAATATTGCATAAGTCTTTTCTATGGTTTTGTTAAAGAAACGAGCTTTTATAATTATGGTCAATTCTTGATGCACTCCAGACAACATAAATGTTGCCCTAAATCAGCTATTAGTCAGTGTATTCACCTGGCCTTTTATGCTCACCAGGCATATTTCAGTTGAAAAAGAAATATAAATTTTTTAAACAGTAACATGTGTGGAAAATTTAGTTGTTAAACTTAAAATGTTGCACTGCAGACAAATACGGATGGTGTAATTAATGAACAGAAAGATTTCTGTGGTTATTTAAAAAAATTCAAAAAGGTATTAATTGTGTAAATTATTTTTATCATTTTTTTTTCAAAAAAGAGTGCAGGGAAGTTCATAGATAAGACAATTTCCTGACAAATTCAAAATGTCTGGAGTGCAACATATTAGCAAGAAAAAGAAGCAATTTTAAAACCGTCTGTATTTTTTATTAAAAAGAGGTAAATGAATAAAGTTTTTTTACACTCATGTTATGAATTAATTATATTTCTATAAAATTCAGGTTTTGAATCTACGTGATGACTTACTTTATTGGAATACAAACTTTTTGAACCATCAATAAAATAAAATCTATCAAATTTATTATAAAAATTCATTTTTTGCTGAATTTTTTAAAGATAAATAGGTTGTTTTTGTCCAGAATGCAAAACTGATGCACTAGTAACAATTAGGATTGAAAAAATATATATTTTCTATTTAGAAGCTAAAAGTACAGTACTTTGAAAATACAAGATTTTTCAGTTTTTTCTGCTGCTTTACTTCCATTAAAATAAACTTTTTTATATCTTCATTTATTTCAATATCACTTTGAATTATAAAACTTTGGTCTTTATACAATAAGAGAACATATCAATCAAAATGATTATATGAGTTTGAAAAATTGCTAAAAAACTTTTCTTGGTGCCATTATTTTTGAATTCACCCAATTGTTGATGTGTGTGTGTTAATGCTTATCTAAACATGAGAAGGGGTGTATTTGACATTTTCATTGTATGCAAGATGGGGTGTAGTTATACCAATTGTATTGACTGTATATACGTATATACGATGTGACCCCATTTGAAGTTTTATTTTAGTACAGCAAATGTTTTGTCTCTTTGAGATCAAGATATTTTTACATGACTTGTGTATTACTCCTTATGGTCATTTTATACACTTGAACCTAAATTGCTTGAAATAAATAGCTAAAATACCACTGATGTCTTGAAACATTTTTGTTGTCCCTGTGTTTATGTTAAACAAAGTTTGATCTTAATAGCTTGAACACCCCTTTAGTTTGAACTGTTTTCATTGGCTCCTTGGGTGTCTGAGGTATCAAAGTTCAGCTGAAATATTTCTAACTTGGATGTAAAATAGAAAATTATTTATCCCTCCATCTGGTTATCTAAATTTAACTTATTAATTGAAATTTCATCTAAAAGGATGCTTGACTGCAAACCAATAACACTATGTAGTGGTATGATGCTTTCTTCAGCCTTTTTAAACATACTGTACCTTTAAGGTGTGCTGTTCATATATATACAGGGTTGCCACTGCTTGGATATCTCCAAATTCAAGGATTTTCCAGGACTTTTCAAGGATATTCTAGTCATTTTCAAGGACCAAAATAGTCGACAAAATTTAAGGTTGAAATAATTTTTTTTCTAGAATTTGCTTCAATACCATCTATCCATATCAAATTTATCAAATTCCCGGGGTTTTCCGGAACATTTCCAAATATTTTCAAATTCAAGGTCTTTTCCAGGTCCTTGAATTTCAAAATGAAATCCAAGGGTTTTCCAGTTTTCAAGGATGTGTGGCAACCCTGTATATACAGCTGTTGTATTTATTTGATAAATAAGTTATGGAGAAATAATTAGTTGTAGTTTTACTGGACAAATAACTGCATAAAGCTAAAATTAAATTAAATCTTTACAGTGTTGTTTTACCTTTATTGGGTTTAACTAACTCATATCAAGTTTCTCAACAAAAGCCAAGAAATATTTTTACAGTACTGTTTCAGAGTTAAATAAATTCATTTTTTTAAATTTTGAATTTTCAGCATGGTAAAAAGAAACTCATCAAATGTCAAGATCAAATATGAAAACTGATAACAGATCTAAACCTTTACGGTGTAAAGCTTAAAATAAAATATTAAATCTGCCAAATAAATAGAGGCTGTAAGATACATGGATTCTATAATGCTCTCAATAAAATAGCTTTATTTTAGTCTCTTTCTAATAACAAGACTTAATAGAGATCAAACGACTTCTCTAGGAAAACTGTTAAGCCCTGAGCATTTATCAGAATTAATGTGGTCATTTTTTTATGGTGTCATGAATAGAATTTTGTGTTACAATGTAAATACAGTTATACAAACCTGATATAGATTTGAACGGACATCTAAATCTTTTGGTGGTGTCATGAATAGTCATGTGACGTTTAAGTTTGTCCTTCCTGTTGAATGAGGCTCCACATGTGGTACAGGAGAAAGGTTTTTCACCGCTGTGTATCATTAAATGCATTTTCAGATAATGTTCTGCCTTCAACTTCTTGTGACAAATATGACACTCAAACTGTCCTGTAATCAGTACAATATATGTGTACATAATGGTAAATAATAAAAGGATATGGAGTAAATGCACAAGAGATAAAGTCTCTACATGGTAGAAACGAGCATGGATTAATGCTTTTATTGTTGCATTTCATCTTGAAGTCACCATGATCTTTGCTAATAATTCATAGAAAGTTCAAGACAGTCCCTAGCACTGGTATGAGAGGAATTACTATGCTGAAAGGTGTTAATAAATCTGTCAATATTTATCCAAAAACTACAAAAGATGCTAATTTAGTCATTTGTGAATGTATTCTGTGTAATGTTTTTGTATGTAATCTATGTCAAGAAATGTATTGTCAATGTGTAACTTAAATTCATTTCATATTATGTGAGTTCCTGTTATGTAGTATTCTTCGACTGAGTTTCTTTTCTGAATAAACTAAACTAAACTGAATTCATTGCTAATGTCGGAACAATACTACATCCATGCCTCTACTGGTTATGGATACCATATCCTCAACAAACATAAACTGGCAAAGAGCTTTTACAATAACTGTCACATGAATATGTATGTTAATACAAATCTATTATTGAGTTTATACATGTGTTTCTCAAGTAACAGTTTTAACTGGCTAGGAGAACAAAAACAAGTTTGTGGTTCCCTAAGCTATAACCTTTTCCCCATGCAACCCTTCAAGTTCAAAAATAGGCTGCATTCCCAATGAGATTTATTTCAAAATCATTCCAATTTCCCAAATTCTGATATTTACCTCAATTTTTTGTCCCAAAATAATGTTTTCTTAGATTTAAATTCTCAAAAGAGCCTAAAAATGCCAAATGTATCCTGAAAAATCTAAGCCATGCCACCATGTGAAGTTGGTGGAAATGGTTCATTCATAGAAGCTATAAACTTTGTGGTTCTATATACCAGAATTGTGATACAGTCAAACTTCCATGGCTCAGACACCCAAAAGGAGGGGTGTTTGAGATATCGAGATGGAACTTAATTTGAAGTTGAAACATATGGACCACAAAAGGGGTTCCAGACATCCATGGTGTGTGAGTTATTGCAGTTTGAGCCATCAAAGTTCTACTGTATTCAAAATTGTAACAACTTACAAAGCAAAAGTGGTATGCATGGATTAGCTTCAGTTGCTACAGCAGATAAATTATGCACTTTTATCCCTAATTTGCGCAATTTTCAATTGTTCCCGAGCGACGATAATTCTGTTATCATTGCACTGCACTGATACAAATATATTATCGTCAATCTCTATGGGACTTTAGCAACAGCGTATTAATATAACGTCCCGTGACGTTTCGTACAAAAATAATTCCAAGAATGAAAGCGCTATATTCAACCAAAAATAATATGTTCGACTAAAAAAATATTTCATTGGAAAGAGAAACATATATCCGGTATTCTTCAATAACAGAATTTGGGATAAAAACACTATTAGTAATTTGTTTTGCTCGGATGGATTTCTCAGCTCGCATTGCATCTCGTGCTGTCGCACTTGATGAAATACAAGCAGAGAATTCCATTCTCGCAAAACAAATTACTAATAATGTATATTTATCTTAAAATAAACTACTGAAAAAAACCATTATCTATTCACTTCTATCACTTCAATGAATCTAGTTTAACATTTATTTCATTATCTTATATACCTTCTGATCCATGTAGTGGTAAATGTCTCCTGAGGTACCGTTCACATGTGAACACCTTATCACAATGAGGACATGGATGTGAATGTGACGAGGTAGCCATGTGGTGTTCCAAAGCCTCTGGTGAAGAGTACTTGTTTAAACACTTTGTACACTGGAAATGTCTGGAAAAATAATATATAATATCTTCATACAATTAGTACAAGCAGTCTTCTTTGGAAATATATGTCGCATGTGAACTTTCATGTGTAAAGCCTGTCAGACTTGCCTATTTTGAAATTTTCTTACACTTCAAGACACTTCTTCATTCTGAAGCGCTTTGCTAAATATTACAAAGCTTTTGGTATAGTTGTTGACAAAATTGTGACAGAAATTATTTTGTGGCTCAAAATTCTATATGTATAAAATGATCCAACTTCCATTAAACTGGAGGAGGTAGATGGCAGATCAGAAACGGTCTGACATGAAACAGTGCTAAATATTCATGCTCTGTGCCAAAGATCATAAAGCTGACCTTTGTGATTCCTGCTACAAATTTGACACATATCATTTGGTGATGTGCTCTCCATTTTTAGAAAAGTTGTCTCTCAAAACACATCCCATACAATAATAAAATGTACTGTGTATTTTCATCCATTTATAAGGTGTAACCAATACTCAGATTTGATGTCACAATGAATGTTGAAAATATCCTATGTTTGGACTTTTGTTGTTTACTTTTTTATTGATGATGCACATGAGCCTCAAATTTCAGTTTATATGAATCTAGCAC
>MJUU01003701.1:21719-33099 GCA_002080025.1 Modiolus philippinarum | reverse complement strand
CCATTACTTAGCGACTCACCATGACCTCATAGTATGCACGAGGCTGTCTCACATGGGGTGGTGTGAGACAGAAAAATCTCACACCGCTAAAAATAGGAACTGACCTGTCTCAAAAGTGAGAAAAGTTTCTATAATATTTTACTCAAAATATTTACTTATGTCCATCTTTCATTGATGATGAAGGACTTTTCATAGAATAATTTTGAAACTTGTCTATAAAAAAATAATATAGCAATATTGGAACTTAACTAGGACTTACTCTCACAGTTGTAAAACTTGAATAATGTTGGTACAGCCAAACTCTAAACAAAAGTGTAAAATTGTCCGATTTCAAGCATGCATAAAATGACTGTGGGAACTTGACCAAGACCAACCATAAGAATGATGCAAGAACTTACTTCAAACAAACAGTAGGAATTTACCCAGAATCACAATGAAGTGGAAACTTACCTTGATTTCACTAACCCAAGGACAACATTCTGATAAAATGATGGAATGGAACTTGGTACCTACAATTAACCTCATTATGATGTTCCACTTTATACAGCAGCACATTTCTTCATAAGCTATTCAAAAAATTAATGGGGAAAGAATAGGTGATGAGGGAAACTAACAGAGCACCTATGGCTAACCTTTACATGATGGTTTGTAAACTTACTTAAACAACGGTAATTTGAGAAGACTTGCCAAAGACAAGCCTGTGGAACTATACACAAATGATGCTGTATAAGATTCTGTGTGATTCAACATCAGAAAAGTCTCAATAGCCCTTCCTTGAAAAGGTAACTGAAGAATATCACACATACCTTGGACCTGCCTTGACGGGATGAATGGGATACAAACTGTGTGTATACTGGTGAACCCCAAGTTCATACAGAGACTGGAAGAACTTATTACACATGTGGCATCTATACTGCATTTCATTTTCATGTGTCTTTACATGTTGGAGAAATGCATCCAAGTCTTTAAAGCTGAGACCACATGATTTCTGGACACATTTGTATACCTAAAACAGAAATTATTAGCAACTATCACATTTGCATATCTTATATCGTATATAACTGAATTAAAGCTACCTTAAGTAGCTTGTTACAGCAATCAATGAATCAACAAAGATGCAAACTCCTTTTGACTCAATCAGTAACCATTTGTTAGATATTCAGTAATTTCTTCTTCTTTCAGTAACCATCAACAAATGCTTCTATTTACTGAATCCATATCAAGGAGTGGTTGCAAAATGTACAGATTTCCTACATTTAGTAAACGCTGTAATTTGTTTTCAAACATCACGCATTATTGCTCTGTACATTGTGACCAATAGATAATATCTTATTATTCTCTCTGGATTGTGATGTGAAGCTCTGTTAACTTTAAAACAGACTGACAGACAGGCATACTGCTATCTATATACATGTATCCTTCAAAAATGTCAAACATGTACTGTGAATGTGGAAATTTTCAAGTGGGGGTAATTTTCGCTTAAATCTTGTTTGGAAATTGAAGCAAATATAACCACCCCCAAATACTTTTAATAACAAACGATTTGCAATCAAATTTCAAAAAACCGAGAATATTATACACATGCAAAATCTTCAGGTATGACAATTCGAAAAAAACATTCATTCCATCTCAAGCTCTATATTGAACTCATCTTTACAATTGGCATAATCTTCTTGCTATTATTTAAATATACAGGGCAATTCTATGCAATATTCAGCAAGAAAATGTTGGCCTTTCGTTTTCCTTTTCAAGGGAAATGGCTCATCAGTCTCCAGATCAATTAATCGATTCAGACTTTGATGTGACAAAGTTGACAAATTTTAATTTTTGGTGGGGATATGCTTTAAAAAGCATAGGAAAATTCAGAGAAACCTCAAAGCAACTATAGTTTTGCAATGTAGAAAACCTGTCAGAAAAGGCAACAAATAAATCTGGGTTTTGCAATCTTGCACTTAACCATAGAAAATTTTTAACAATTTGACTGATGAGAATAAAGCCGTAATTTCTACCAAAAATCGGTGTATATTAAGAACAAATCATAATGGCTGGCATTTGTGAATCAATGTTTCAGAGCATACAATTTATCACCTCTTTCATAAGTTGTTCTGTACTCTTTAACAAAGGCTACGTATTCCAAAAACAAGGACAATATAACGCCATTGATGTTTTATCAATGCTTCTTTCAGAATTGTAGATGAAAACATTATGAATGAATTTTCTTTGAAAGTAATGTCAAAACTGCTCTTTGAAGTTATGTGTTTAAACTGAATACCCTTCTATTGTTATACTTAATCTTAACTTCATTTGTTGTGGTTTAAATTACTTTACCTGTCAAGCTTTTCATTTCAGAGCTTCACTGTCTTTATTTTGGTCATCTGTTCAGTCTTTCTTCATAAGATTCTTAAGCTCTCTTTCTACTTTTGTATTTGAACATAGGAGTTTGAATATTATCTGTTCACTTTTATGTTTAGTCCTGTGACGTTTAAGTCTTACCTGTTCACTTTTGTGTTTTATTATGTGAGTTTTAGTCTTTCCTGTTCACTTTGGTGTTAAACCATGTGAGTCATAGTCTTACCTGTTTTCTTTTGTGTTTAATCATGTGAGTTTTAGTCTTACCTGTTCACTTTTGTGTTTGACCATGTGAATTTTAGTCTTTCCTGTTCACTTTTGTGTTAAACCATGTGAGTTTTAGTCTTACCTGTTTACTTTTGTGTTTATCATGTGAGTTTTAGTCTTACCTGTTCACTTTTGTGTTTAATCATGTGAGTTTTAAGTTGAAAATAACTTTTGAATTTCTCATTGCAGTACTGGCAAATGTAGGAGTTGTCTATTGATATTTTCTTCTTTTTCTCTTCTTCTTTCAGTTCTCCATCCTGAAACAGAAAATTTCTGCCATACAAACATGAACATTCTATTAAATTCCAGCTCTAGTTCAATAACTATGCAGATTTAAAGCATAGAATTAGTATGAATACACCACTTATCAAACCTTAGTTGTAAGTCTTCCACGGAAGACATGTGTCGCCTGCATAATACATGTAATACAAAAAAAAATATTCAAAGATCTGTCAAACAGGAAATGGGCATGCAAGAGATCCAAGGCCATTTTACACATTATAGGTGCCCCTACTGATACTCCATGCCAAAATACAGAATGCAGGGATATGTGGTTTCTTAGAAAAATGTGACAGAAATTTTCAAGACTCGAAAAATATTCTAAGTTCAGTCAAACAGGAAGTGGGCATGCCAGAGATTCAAAACTATTACATGGTATAGATGCCTATACTGATACTCCATGCTAAATTACAGAAGGCTGGAATATGTGGTTCCTGAGTAAAATGTGACAGAAATTTTTTGTAGCGGCTATCAGCAAAAATTTTCTAAGTTCCGTCAAACAGGAAGTGGGCATGCAGGAGATCCAAAACTTTATTACANAATACTCGATGCTGAATTGCAGAAGGCTGGGATCTGTAGTTCCTGAGAAAAATGTGACAGAAATTTTCAAGACGCAAAAAATATTCAAGTTCCGTCAAACAGGAAGTGGGCATGCGAGAGATCCAAAACTCTCTTATATGGTATAATAGGTCCCCATACTGATACTCCATGCCAAATTGCAGAAGGCTCTGATACATGGTTCCTGAGAAAAATGTGACAGAAATTTTTGTGATGCCGATGCAAGACGACAGATAGTGATCCCTATATGTCGCCACTGTGTGAACGCAGGCGACACAATAATCAAGTTTTATTATATTTTATGCTTTAATTTACTAATAAATCTATAAACACATTTCTTTAGAAATTTTCAAACAAGACTTTTCTTTGTCTTGACTTTGCATAACAGGACGAGAATTAATGTGATAAGATAATCTTAAATAACTTCAGAAAAGAATAACATACATGTAGATCAAATAAGGCCATAATAAAAAAAATTCTAGATTCTCATCACACCCAACCCAACTTTGACCCTCCCCCTAAAGGCCCCCTATTTTCAAAATTACAATTTCCAGTTTTCTTCATGCTTGTTCTGATANTACTCCAGATTGGAAATTTTCTAAGGAGTTTACTGAAAGAAACCCCATCAAAATCCGATAAATAATAAAGATTCTACAGTCAAATATGTGAAAACAACTAATTTAACCCCTTTTGGCCCCTTTTGGCCCCTTATTCTAAAACGGGCGGGGCGAGGAACATAAAATTATAGCCCGGGCTAAAGCATGTGCCAAAAAACATCATACTAGAAACAAAGTTATGCTGGCCACAGACGCCGACGCCGACGACTGCGCCATAACATAATACGACCGCAAAATTTTTGCGGTCGTATAAAAATTCTAGATTCTCATCACACCCAACCCAACTTTGACCCTCCCCCTAAAGG
Organism: Modiolus philippinarum; assembly: GCA_002080025.1. Taxonomy (NCBI): domain Eukaryota; kingdom Metazoa; phylum Mollusca; class Bivalvia; order Mytilida; family Modiolidae; genus Modiolus; species Modiolus philippinarum. Next base: position 28,724 of record MJUU01003701.1, on the reverse strand, counting down.
CCACCTATTTTCAAAATTACAATTTCCAGTTTTCTTCATGCTTGTTCTGATATTGCAAAATCATTTCCGATGCACAAAACTTGACTGTTGCATTAATTTTCATTATTTTGTTAGGGTTAATATGGATTACAAACTGCTATGCCTGATCTAAACACAGCGAGAATGACAATGGCACAGTCAATGAAAATTTAAAATTAGAAATAAAATGTGTCTGTTCACCCCAAATTTTTTCATTAAAAGTGGATTAGAATCTAGGAATATTTTTATTGTGGCCTAAATGGCAAGAACTATAAACAAATATGATATTTAAAAAATTTCATTTACCTGTACATCATCTTGTTTTTCACCCTCCGATGTCTGATCTGTCTTCTCAGCTGTCACCTCGGTAATCTGTGTAGGAAGTGGTAATGTGGATCCACTTCCTGTTGGCCATACCTAACAAAACTAGAGGCTCAGACACTGAGCCTGTATCGCTCACCTGACAAAATGATGAAGCAGGGTTTTCAATGTTCTGCATGGTGGCGAAGTTTTTTATGTGAATTTCCCATAGGGCCAAAATAAACCATGTTCTGTGCTGGCGGCCATGTTTTTTATTGGATCGGAATGAAATGAGCAATCTTTGTTAAGGACCTTCAGTTCATCATTCTTGTAAAGTTTGGTTGAATTTGCTTCAGTGGTTTCAGAGCAGAAGAAGAAAATTTGAATTTTCCCATAGGGTCCAATGTTAAACCTAAGTTCTGCCGTGGCGGCCATGTTTTTTATCGGATCAGAACGAAATGAGCAATCTTTGTAAAGGACCTTCCATACATAATTCCTGTAAAGTTTGGTTCAATTTGCTTCAGAGTTTTCAGAGGAGAAGATGAAAATGTAAATTTCCCATAGGGCCAATGTTAAACTATGTTCTGTGCTGGCGGCCATGTTTTTTCTGGGATTGGAACGAAATGAGCAATCTTTGTTTAGGACCTTTAGTTCATAATTCCTGTAAAGTTTGGCTGAATTTGCTTCAGCGGTTTCAGAGCAGAAGAAGAAAATGTTAATTTTCCCATAGGGTCCAATGTTAAACCTAAGTTCCGTGCTGGCGGCCATGTTTTTTATCGGATCGGAACAAAATGAGCAGTCTTTGTAAAGGACCTTCCATACATAATTCCTGTAAAGTTTGGTTGAATCTGCTTCAGTGGTTTCAGAGGAGAAGATGAATATGTGAAAAGTTTAACAGACGGACGGACGAACGGATGACGGACGCCAAGTGATGGCAATAGCTCACACTGACCCTTCAGGTCAGGTGAGCTAAAAATGTAAACAAAAATTAGTATTAAGCACAAAAACATACTTTATTATTTTTAATCAATTAAAGTCTTGATCGAGATTTAGCATTGACCAAGATTATCTGATAAGATTACTAACATTGAAGCGAGTTTTTTTATCATTACAATAACATATTTATAGTGTATCTCTAATATATAATGCACATTGAAGCTTTACTAAAGCAAAATCATGACAACAAAATATCAATTTTTTTGTAGTTAAATTTGAAATTTCAACAACTTATGTTAAATTTGATAGATTTATTCTCAATTAAAATATTTTTCAATGGGGGAAGGGGTCTCATCCCGACTTTATTTTTACTTAATCCCAAAATCCCAAACTACAAAGGAACATAAAAACTAATAAAATTCTGATTCCAGGTACAATTTCCAGAAATCCCTTGCTTAATTCAGAGAAATCCTGGATTCCTGAACTTATTCCAATCCCGGCATCCCGAAAAAGGTCCCCCTTTTTAAGAAATCTGCCAATCAGAATTTTTTATTACCTTATGAGTGGACATGTGTTTCTTGACATTTGATTTTTGAGCAAATGCTCGTCCACACACAATACACTGAAAAGGTTTTTCTCCCGTGTGAGCTCTGATATGTTGTTGAAGATCAAAATTCTTAGCAAATGCTTTATCACAGTACTGGCATCGTAACTTTTTCTTTTCTTCTACATCAGTAGGTTTGCCTCGTCTGGCCCGTATACTCGACGGATCTTCACCTGCTGCCACATTGTTTACAAGATTTGCTTGGGCTGATTTTCTGCCTGCTTTGGTAGGACTAGGTTTAGTAACAGTGGGTGCAATAGGTTTGTCTGGTAATGCCGTAAACATTACATTCTGTAACGGAACCTGACTTGTTGATACAGTGCTGGTAAAGGCAGAACCACTAGATGGCAGAGCTGTTGTTGTATTGACAGTATTAAATATAACATTAGAAGTCCTTGGGTTGAATGAAGCCACCTGTGATAATAATGGTCCATTTGCTTGAAGAGCAGCTCCTTGTTGCTACAAAATAAACAATAGCAATCTGTAAATACTGAATCTAGTGGTAAATTCATGGTTTTGAAGTCTAAACATTTCATTCAGGGCTCTGCATGAGTATTTAGTGAAAAGGAGTTTAACTTGTGTATTTTGGGAAATTTTAATGCTAAAATCTAGAAGACTGGAAGATTGGGATTGACTGCATGTTTGTTCTGCTAAATAAAATAAACGCCGATAATCTGTCAAGCCGGCATATAAATGTTTTGATCTTTCTTTGCAACAGAATTCTCTCACAGAGAAACTAAGAACTCTAAATCAAGTATCTATATACTTGTATATTTTGCTATAAAATTTATAGAGTCCTACATCTTATTGCTTTTTTGTTTCATCAAATCGAGAAAAATATCAATGGTACTTGACATTTCTTGTTTGTAAGAAAACAACAAAAAAATCTAAAGATCCTTTCACAATAACTGAGGTCCTGAATTTGCACATGCGCTATGTGCCTTCAAGTGGGTACAATGTCACGTCATAATATATGTGACGTCTTGAAAATGTCCTACGACATCATTTTTGCTGGAACTAATTTCATTTTCCACTTAAAATTGTAGAAATGCAGTTATTTTGAAAGAGTCTTTAGTCCCACATTGCATTAGATTTCAAATAGAGATTAAAACATACAAGCTGTATAGTAGAAGCTCCAAGTGTCTGATCCACACTGGCAAATGACATGAGTTCATCTGTCAACACCATGTTCTGTGTAAGGGGGGATGGAGGAACTGTTGTGTAAGCTGGTAGTGCTGCAGTCTGTAACTGAGGGGCCTGAAAGATATTGTAATGAAGCATTACATGAGACATCACTACATATTTGGTTTGTTACTCTTTAAAGTTTCAAGGGGCATTACTACAGAACCACTTTAACTACAGGGTTTAAAATAACAGCCTGCCCTCCTGCCCAAGGCAGACTAAATTTGGACAGGGTAGGCTAATATTTTCAAATATTCACAGATATAACAAATGTATTTAAATCTAAAATTTGCAGTGAGATTCTAACTCTGCAAAATCACATAATACCTTGCTAATTACACAAGCACAGGGAAAATCAAAGTTAATACAGATGATGCAAAAACATTTACACCAATTCCTAGTTTACTAGTATCATAATTAATTAGTAGATTCTGTTGACTGCATGCATTTTCATTTTCATTTTCAGAATTTCCTGATACAAAAAATATCCTAAAGTATTTCTTAATTTAGTCAAAGAACAACACAACTGTATATGTTAAAGAATTTCTACATCCAAATGGAAAAAGACACAGGCACGAAGCATCCAGATTGTGGAACACCCTCCAAAATGAGGCCCGAAATATGGCCTCATTTTCCCAGTTCGATAATTATATTTCAAGCTGGTGCAGGGGGCAAAAATGTTACTGTTCTTCATGTAAATCCCAATCTGGCAGTGTCATTCTTGGATGAGTATCTTCGTTGTTACTCTAGCTATGCTGTGTTTTTTTTTAGCTTAGGTTAAGTTATATGTTTTAGTGTTCAATATAAAAAACTAAGATATAATTTTATTTCTTTTTCAGTTTTCTTTTAATCATTTTTTTCTTTGCATGACTATTTTAGCTTTGCCTGATATATGTTTACTTGCTTTATAAATTATTTAGTGCTGAATTTGCTCTTTTTTTAATTTGTGTGCTTTTCTTATTTATAGTATGTGTGCATGTATGTCTTAATTCACTATGCTATTTTAAATATTATTTGCTTATCAATGTCTGTGGATGTTTGTAATGTATTATGTATTGCATGTTTTAAAGTCGGTTGGAAGAGCTTTCAAAGCTCATGTTATTTGTTAATTGTATTTATGTGCCGACTCTAAATAAAATTTACTTACTTACTTACTTACTTACAGGCAGAAGAAATCCATTGTTTCAGCATCACTTACACCATGTAGACTGATACTTAAAGTTCAAAGTAGTATGCATGTATTATGTTGGAAATACACTATCTCACAAAATCCTTCATGATTTGTGTCTATCAATATGATTGGGGAGATGGAGTGATGCTTATCACTCAATCAATCAGCTACCAAACAGATTTTTCAACATCATATTTTACTGGCTGTGTGACGGGTACCATGCATGGAGCAGATCATGCTTACCATGCCAGAGCACCTGATGATACCTCAGTTTTAATAGGGGTTCATACTGCTAGTGCTTTAGTTTTGTAGCGTTATTGTCCATTTTTGTTTATTTGTTTTGTCTTTGTCATACTCTCTCAATTCGTGTTGCTGTGAATTGCCATGATTTTGGATTTATGATTTTAGAATTTCCCCTTTCCTCTTTCTTGCCTCGGTATTCGTTTGCCGATGTAGCTTATCTGATCAGAACACTGAAGCTGGAAAATAAAAACAATTGGCCATTACGTTCACTCAGTACATAGACAAGCAACACAAATGGGGTCATTATACAATGTACAAGTGTAATCTAATTCAAGTACACAATATTAAACTGAATTTCCTAAACCTGTCCTGTAAGACATACCTGTAAGATCTGTGGAGGCCTGTTGACAGCCTGTAGTAATGAGTTCTGATTAACATTCTGTGATGTACTGGGCAGGATCTGTCTCTGGGGTAAACATCTAGACTGTTTGTGGTTGATAAATGCCCCAAGAGTTGTAAACTGCCTTTTACATTTACCACACTGGAAGATGTCTTCTTCTTCTCCTACAAGTAATCAAACAAATATGATTTTTAGAATGACTATTTGTTCAAAGCAAATGTCACCCAATGTGGTTACGGTAATATGCTGTGTGCATGGACTCATTGATGTCTTTAATCTTATATGCACATCAAATCTATGCTACAATATTTGGAATATCACATTACAATGTATTCAAGGTGCATTCAAAATATTATAGAGATTATTCATGGCCAACAAAAAACTCAACATTTGGATTCGGATCATAGTGGATTGACTTGCCATCATGGTTACATGATGTACAGACAATTGTTCATTAATATTTTTAATCCAGGCTGTCAATACATGTACATTTTTCTCTAATTTCTAGCAAATTTAAACACCTCCTGACTAGTTTGTTATCGAAATAATAATCAACATGGGTATAATTTGATTTTAGTTGGTGATTGGTCAATCATGTAAATGTCTCATGTCAGTTTCTAGAAATAGAGCAACCGGATGTTGATGAAATTAAAACCAGCATCATTATCTAGCAAAACGGTTTTTGCATTTTTATGACTAAGATAACTCAATTTATTGATAATATTACATTTTTATAAAAAAATATTATATTCAACACCCCTTTCAATGAATGGCACAATGATACACATAACAATGATGATAGCAACAAAATGGTGACATACTAACAAAATGGTGACATACTTGAGACTGGAGACTACGGAAACCGTTTTACTTCAAATAAATTGGGTAGAAATTAGAGAAACAATCTCTAACATCGTTTTCCGGTTTATTACGATAATTTCTCACATCTCGATAGTTAAATTTTCACATTTTAAAGTTCTCAGGTAAACCTCGAACTTTAAAATGTGAAAATTTAACTATCTCGATGTGAGAAATATATGTAATAAACTGGAAACAATGTTAGAGACTATATGTAACCATGGGCAAAGCATCAACAAATCATATCAAAAGAAACTCTTAGTAGAGTTGTTATATCGTGTACTTCTGGGTTATTTTTTGTATTTCAATAGGAACCAATTTCACTGAAATAGGATACTTGTGCTAGAGATGAATGAATGGGAAACAAGGTTCACACATTCTCTGCTTCAATTTCAGTTCATGCAGTGTCTGTGGTTTGTAGGGACACATTATCTTGTCAGTATATTAAATGCCAATACTCACCTGATATTTCATGGTTCAGTGGATATGCGTGATTCTCACAATGTAACATTAACCTCTAATCACCAGCTAATTGCAATGTCAATGTGAGGTTTATGTACCAAGTTAGATTTTGAACTAGTTCAGCGAGCAGAGTACCTGTGCCTTGGATTGGTTCAAGGATTTCTGGTGTCTGTATTTCATACCAGTACATGTATATATAATTCTTACCTGTGCTTTGGACAGGTTCAGGGATTGTCTGTGATTCTAACAATGACTGCACTGCTACAGCAGTCTGGCTGTCCATCCCAACTGTTAAAAGACAAATGATAAACAAATGAACTTTTTTTTTCTTTTGCTTGTTTTTAAGCCCTGCTTTTTTTTAATCTGTGCTTGTCTTTACATCCATACCAACTTAAGGCTGATGAGGTTTAAGGCAGTTTTTACCATGTTCAGGGAAGATGTTAAAAGACATCTGATATCATGCAAATCTGCAAATAATTGGTGGAACCCCTGGATATATATTCTTCAGAACTAATTTAAATTATTTGAGTTTTTTTTTATCTTCTTTATTAAGAGTGTGCAAGATTTTTTTGTAAAGTAATGAGTATGCCAAAATAGTATGATACGAAGTACATGTATGATCGAAATGGAACAAATGCTATTGATAGATCTATGAAATTTATTCTGTCTGGAGTTTATTTCACCAGGTGAGCAGTAAATACTTTCCAGCTGGAGATTATTTCATCACTGAGCTATGAAATTTGTTCCTTTGGAACTTATTTCAAGGTGGATAATATAAACCGTTACACACATATAGAAAAAGGACAGTGACATTCTGTGTACAGCAAACTA
>MJUU01003700.1:78833-88867 GCA_002080025.1 Modiolus philippinarum | reverse complement strand
AAATAATAATAAATAAAAAATTAAAAAAAGCAAAACAAAATGCTAAAATAGCACCTTATTTTAGTGTCAATTCTATAAATGTAAGATAAATTACTTTAAAAACACAATGTTGCCTGCAAATCTACTAATTAATTTACCTGACTAATGTTTGATTATGGAGATCCCAGACTGCAATATTTCCATCACTACAACAACTGAAGCATACTTTGGAATCTGGACTTATGGCTAAAGCATAACAAGCTGGAGCACTAGACGTTAATTCGGCTTTAATTCTAGGTGTAGGCTGTAAAGATAAACAATTTATAAGTATGAATATAGAAACTAGAGGTTAACTCTGCCTTAATTCTAGTTGTAGGCTGTATAGATAAACAATTTGTAAGTATGAATATAGAAACTAGAAGATAACTAGGATTTCATTCTAGGTGTAGGCCTTAACTCTTTGTCCACCAGAGCTTTTTTCTGGAAAGTCGCATTTTCATTTCTTTGCAAATTTATGCAAATTATATGCAAATGAGATGAGGCAGAATATGGTTGATGCTGACAGGAAATAAGTTCAAGTATAAGATTTGGGGGAGGACAGCATGGCAGGAAAATTGGAGTGGGGTGAAGGGGGTGGGTGGAGGGCAACAGCCCATCCCCACCTAAAAATGGTGTTTTTTGACGTTTTTTCGTACTAAAGTCGTCCCAGTGAACCGGAAGTGGTGGCAAACTGACTTTTTTTTGCTCCAGTAGCTAAGCCTGTAACACCACTTTCATTTCTGAATCTTTGACATAAATAGCGTAAGAACTGCTCATGACAGAGAAATATATGGAAAGCTGGTAGTGTCAAAATCACTCAATTTCCTTATTTTTCACTGAATTTAGGCGCAGTTTATCTCTGTGGGTGATTGTTCCTAAAATTGTGATATGTCTGTTATTCTCAATTATTTTTCTACATTATGCGACCGAAGTTCGAGCTTTTTCACCTTCTTTTCTCAAGCGGAATTATCTTTCAAGTTGCCTACCCTCCCTTAATTTTGACGATTTGCTGTTTCCAGAGCTCTTGTAACAGCTGTTATTACTACAAAAGTGGTCTTAAAACCTACTACTCTTAACTGCTGTAGACATTTGCCATTAGGCTACAAGACACACACAAAAAGTTTGCAATTGAAATGTATGGAGGGCCATGGTGCACATCAATACAGTCTTAGGTAGTAGCGCGGATATATACATCACTGGTGGATAAAGTGTTAAATATTGTTCAATTCATAAGTATGAATATAGATACGATCAAAGATTGGTTGTTTCAATAGTAATAATGATGTAATTCAATATTAAGTTTGATCAATTTCTTTAATTTAATCTTTCAATTTTATATCATTGCTATAGCCACCCTTAATTATTTTCTAAGTACTCTCTAGTATTTAGTTTTATTCATTGTTTTCAATACAAACAATGTCTAAGTATTCATCAACGAACACCAAGAATTCAAGGTCAAATTCAAAACATATCCAATCAAAACATGGCATTCAAGGATATATGACATTTATTTTAATAAAAATGTTTAGGTCATATGTGACCTGAGTTACTTTCCATGGGGGACAAGACTGTCCCTGGGTCAAAATAAGACTGGAGAAACATATACAAAGTTTCACAAAATTATTTACTGTAACATAAACTTTAAAACTATATAGTTGAGATGGCAGCATTTAATGTATTTCTCATTAATTTCATAGCTGGTATAAAAAAAATCACTTATAACCTTAGTAAATGCAGGTGCATTAGCAGCAACAGACTACAAATACAGTCGAATGGCTCGGACACCCAAGGGACCAATGGAAAGAGTTCGTGCTAGAGGGGTGTTTGAGTTATGGAGGTGGAACTGTGTTTTAAACTAAACAAAGGGACCACAAAATGGGTTAGAGACATCCATGGTGTTCGAGTTATTGCAGTTCGAGCCAACGAAGTTCTACTGTACAAACATTTTAAACCAGTCAATAAAGAAAGGGTATCTGGAGACCTTTATGTTTATATAAACAATGACAAAGTATTTGTTGAAATTTGTTAATATAGATAAATAAGTCTTAACAGTCTGATGGAAAAACCTTAGGACTTAATTTACATACAAAAAATGCAGACATCTGCGTAGATATTAAAACTGTGATTTCATTTTCTTAGGAAAAATCCCTGCAGGGGTCTATATCTGATAAACCAGATGGTACAAACATATTAACATAATGTATACATATTGTAACAGCTTATGATTAGATATAATTTTTTTGGTTTATATATTTTGGTCAAGTCCATAGTAAATTTATCTTTTTTTAACCAAGACTTACCAAGTATCAAGTTAGTGTAGTTGTAGATAAAATATCTCAAAGATGCCAAAATTTTTTATGTATAAATTTTACAAAAACAATTTAGTCACTTCACAACCACTTGTCCTTTCAATATCCTTACACCTGTCATATCTTTGCACATTTTTAAGTGTTAATTTGTATGTTTCCTGTCCATACTAATGTAAACTTACAGCTGCTAAATCCCAGATAGATAATGTACTAGCTTCACCACCAACTATTAATGTTCTGCCATCTTGTAACAATTTTATTGACCTAATGTAGTTATCTCTTTGCTGAAATGAAAGAACATAATGCAACTCTTACAGTTTCCTCAAGACACAACTTACTGTAAACAAACATGAATTAATTTCGATATAAACTTCAGTTTTTCTAATCAAAAACTACAGTAACTATTTTAACACAATGACTAATGATTTAGTTTGAATAAAAACTTCAAAAAAATTTGCGTTAGTTAGCTTATATAACTTTATTTGCTACATGCCAAATTGTGAACAAGCAGTCATATTAAATCATAATTAAAAAGGGAAATAACTTTTGCCAAAGTATACTTGTGCAAGAAAAATAAGACCAAATTATTGCTGGCTATGGGTTCATCAACAAATCAATCAACCACGAATTTGAAATAAAAATCACCATTCTAATATAAGAACACTTACCAGACAGTCTAACTGTGATACCGGACTCTTATTACCAGGTTGGCTGATGTCCCAAACTTTTACACATCCCTAAAATACAAATTAGTAGTTAAGAACATACAAAAATTTACAAACCATTATATATTATGTAATGTATGGTAGCATCAATATCTGTGCACTATATATAACTAAATACCAAAGTTACTTTAAAATTAGTTTCTTTTCAGTTCAGATCAAATCAAAAACAATTTGATAACTGTAAACAAAAAGTTGTGTAAAAACTGACAACAAATAACCAAGGATATTAATTAATTTTAAGAAATCTAAAATTGACTACGTATTTTTGTCATTCAAATTAGCTCATATCAACAGTTCATTTATAACTGTGGATGCTAAGAAGGCAAAGAGCAACATTTAAATTCCAATATAGTCTTAGGATATTAGCATCAATACCAACCTTTCCCCCAGTGTAAACATGTCTTGTCGGGTTACTAATGGTAACAGCACAGACAACTTCACCATGATTCAAAGTGTTTATCTGTCTAGCATGTCGTGGAATTCCTGGACCAATCAGAGCATCTGGTGGAAATGGTACCGGCTGCATTTGTCCATCTGCACTAACATGGAATGAGTATGCTCTATAAATAAATGCAAGATCACAATACATGTGATGCTAAATACACTATTTTGGAAACAGATTGTCAGTCTAATTAATAATTATTTCATAAAACAATTATTAAAGTTTTAAAGATCCCTTTTCTAACGATGCATTCCTTTTTCCAGACAGAGAAGTTGCTGTTTTCCCACCAAATATGACACAAATTCTATGCACAGTCAGTTTGACATCTATTTTTTTTACATTCCTATGTGGTTATGTTTAATTGTTACATTACTGTCGACCTTAAGGCCTACCAATTTTACAACAATATAATGTTTGCTTTGATTGAGTACAACTAAAATAACATAAATATATGTAGAAGTTCTTGGTTTTCAGTGCAATAACATTAAATAACTAGTATTTTGTTTGTTATTGATACATTTTGTATGTAATTACAATAAAATAAAGATATTTTACTAAATATGTTTTATACTTAGCATACTATACATTAGACAAGTCTATGTTTTTTTCATATCAGATTGCACTCAAAGAGTTTTGCTTTTGTGGAAGAAACTGAATGATCATAAAATTAACGATGATCAGTATACCGAATTTTGCTTTTTATTTACCACTGAGGGTAATCCACAAGACATTTCCGTACAGAACAATATAAAAGATGTCATTTTTTAGCACAATCATTAAACCTGCTAATATGGGCATCTTCATTGTTTACAAATATACAAAGCTAATGGATTTCAATAAAGAATCTTTATTCTATTACTTCATGGATTTCCACAGAGAACAGTAGCCAGACCACCTTTTCCTATTCATACAGATGAATGTCACAGTCAGTCAACTATTAGAAAGAATACACAGAAGTTTTTTTTTTTTTAATCTGGAACTTCAATTATCAGGCAATTAAAACACCAGTCACCACTATACAGCTGAGAAATTACAAAATGTGACATCAAATTTAACAAATCAATCAATTTTGATACATAGGTTTATAGTTTGTGATGTCTGGTGCTCCCTCTTCATGTTAGTTTTTGGAGGCTGGACTTTGAAATCTTGCAGTACAATATTTGGATGTGAATAACTGTCATCTTATCAAACACTTACGGCTTTCCACCAGGGATGTTTCCAATTGCCCCTCTCATATGAGCTGCATGTGGATCCGAAAATATTGGATTACTGGATCTGTAGCTATTTGCTATAGCATTTGGTGAAATGTTGTTGTAGGATGATGGCATACCATTACTATAGCTGGAGGGGACTTCTGCTGGCAAACCATGAGCTCCCCCTGGAGGCATAAAGGGAGGATAACCACCTGTAATCAGGCATTACACAACATCAAATTGACACTTTTCTACACAACATCAAATTGATACTTTAATACACAACATCAAATTGACACTTTACTATACACAACATCAAANAAAAATAGAACAACCCAAAAAAGAAAATAATAGGTAAAAAATATTTTTCATGACATTGTCAACCTAAAACAACTATCAATTGACAAATTCTGAAACCTTGCTTGTGGAAGATTTTTTGGATTTTGCATGGTTTTCTCTGAGACAAGCACTTAAATGAACACTATATTTTACAACAGATAGTACATTCAGATAATAAACCTACCTGCAATAATTATTACCCGTGTACAATAGCATTAATCACAATCTATTTCAGTAGGAAATGGGAAAGTTTTATGACATACACAGGAGAGAAAACTGGTACCAGACTAATTCCTTTCAGGTTCTCACATTTGCTCATCATAGGGATTGCCCTCTATCTGGGCACTTTTGATGTAAAATTAGAATCGTATTGGTTAATACACAACCCAAAAGTTCAGTTTAACAAAATATGGCAGAAACACATCTCCCCTTAATATATCCTTAAAATCACTTTCAACATAACTCAGGGTCCATAAAGGGGTCATCAACTTGGCTAAATTTGAAAGAATTTAGGTTTATGGTGTAATTCATTTTTTACAAGACCTACTAAAGAGTAAAAAAAATATATAGCAATTTGTTTTGTTTATTAAGAATGTCTTCTTTTTTAAATTTTCAAACATTCACAGATCCTGTGCGAGTTTTTCATTTTGTCACACATCTTTTTGAACAATTAACTATCATGCACTGAGCCAGTTATGCTATGAGCTATAAGAAGATACAACTTATGTTAGTGAATTATCAGTAAACATCCTATTTGACTTTGTAAAGTTGTATATTTTTATTATTCACAATAAAAACAGCTTTAAATAACCTATTTTAAAAATGTGATTAAATTTACTCATCCATAACATAAAAAAAAAATAAACAAGATGCCCAAAAAGGATTGATTAGTCATCCAAACCACAAAATTAAAGGTGAATACATTTAGTCCACCAATTAAACCACATTTTGACAGATATAAATTGGGATGTGGTTAAACTGGGCGTTAATACTAAATTCAATAAATTCTGTCATGAAAAACTCCTACAACATATTAAAGTCTTACCTGCAATAGGAAATTTTGTTGGATTTTTCATAGCACTACCACTAGAGGGCCCAGGAGTGGTACTTCCTGAGCTTGTAGGGGTTGCTGGTTTTGACACTGGGGTCGTGGATTTTTCATTTTGTAATGACTGAAAGTAGGATAAAAGAATTTATTAAACATTCTTTAATGATATGTCAAGATTAAACGGGTTTTGACCCGTTAGATAAATTTTCTTTATTCAACGTATGTTGAATAAAGCCCCATGCTATTTCCCGCCAAATATATTCGGAATACAATTCTCGGTGTTTATAATTTATCATAAGAGAAAAAGATTACACCACTTTATCCTGTTTATTACCATATTTTATCCACTCTCGATAGTTAAATTTAAAAATTTTAAAATGCTAGGCAAGCCTCGCAATTAAAATTTCAAAATTTAACTATCTCTAGTGGATAAAATATGGTAATGAACGGGATCTTGTGGTGTAATCTATATTTATATCTACTTCATGAATTTGTTGTTGTTTAAAATATAAATAACATGTACATGTAACAGGTACTTCCATTACTGGACTACCTAAAGTTCAGAATTCTAATATGAACTGTTAAGTCTGATATAAAATGTACTAGTCTGATATAGTAGATTTCAAAGATTGTGATTAATATTAACCAAAAACAAAATACTCACCAGTAAAAATGTGCAAATTGTATTAACAGAAACATATCAAAATCCCTTGTGTGAACGTTTTGTATCAGCATCATAAGACAGTTCAGTACCCAGTCCTAATTTATTGCAATTCAAAATCAGAAAAACTTGCATGATAAATGTCGTAAGGCCTAAAAAATAAATTGTGTGTTTGAGGTAACATGGTTTTTAAAGTCAGGTAGGGTAGGTAGGAATGTTTTTTTTTTTTATTTTTTTTTTACATTGTAGTAATGGGGGAACATTTCTGACTTAACAGTGCTTGTTGTAAAATAGGCAAAAAAAATTAGGGTAGGCATAAAATTTTTAGGTAGGGTCCAGTTACCCTAAACACACAACTTTTTTTAGACCTAATTGACAAAACACAAAAATAAAATGGAGGTAGTTTAACCTAATCAGAGACATATAATTATAGAGATTGGCAACTCTACTATCACGCTATACTAATCACGACAAACATGGTACGGCCACATCAGAACTTCTTAAACTACTTTTAATTTATTTGACATATTTTTAATTCGGAAAGAAAATTATTTTCCTTAACTATTTTATAGTATAGTTTAGAAAATTTTATTTAAAAATATTGATTAACAAACAAGAGGCTCTCAAGAGCCTGTATCGCTCACCTGGGCCATTGCTGACAAATACAGGCAAAAATAATAATACCAATGTTGAATGCCAATCTTGAATCTGTTCAGACAAGCCAGACACATTTTAAGAAGGGGACAAACTAAGGTCCATTGTGANTACTTTTGAAACTCCTCTTTTATTTCCGTGATTACAATGTCCTAGTTATGAGACCTGGAAAGTATTTTACATTGTTGGTAGAGTTTAGATAGTTTTATTATGATGTTTTCATAAAATATTGAGATATTAGCGATTTATTCTTGTGAAGTGGAAGTTTTATCGAAGTCTCGATGGCGGTGCCATTTCACGGGAATTCTTCATGTTGCCAATCTCTTTAATTTTATGTCTCTGACCTAATTAACCCTCTGCAAGGTGCTTGAATTTCTGTTTAACATGTAAATTATTCTTCATCAAAACAATATTTTACCTCTCTGTGTTTGTGTGATGTAGAACTTCCATGTGATGAAGCATCACTTCTGGGACTAATTCGTTCATCTTTTTTTGTTGTTAGATCTTTGGATTTTTCTCGTGGGGATAAATCACCATTTACATTGACTGCAGGACCGGCAGAATCTTCACCAACATCTACAACTAGTTCTTGATCTGATTTTTCTGCATCACTTTCCTGTGGCAAAATTTATGCCATTAAATATCAAATTATATATATATAACCCAAAATTCTCGACATTGTTAAATTTAGAAGCATCATTGTTGTAAAAACAGGAATACAAGAATATTAGTACAGTGTAACTTGTACTGCAAATTTGTTTACAATCAACTTGAAAGTACTGAAAATTGAATAAAATAATTTCTGAGTTATGCGATATTCTTCGGAATATTCATACGACACTATGCCTTCTCAATAAGCAATAACAAAGTTTTTTTTCTCTGGGTTTTAATCAGATAATTCAATGAAGACACTCAAGTAGAGATGGGAATGATACTAAAACTAATATTATAAACTGCAAGTTGTCCACAGTAAGCAGTGCCGAGAAAGTAAAAAAAAATGTCAAAAAAACTTAAAATTTACAGACTTGCATTAAGTAAAAAAGACCTACATTAGTTTTATTTTCATCCATCCGCCTTTTTTTGGAAGATTCAGGTGGATTATCGGGTGTCCTGATTCTATGTGGATGATACTTGGTCATGTCATATTTTTCACCAGGGGATGCCGACATTCTCTGTAAATATAAATGATACCATATTGTCTAACCTTATATGTTGAGTAAATAAAACATAAATCAGTATTTTCACATATATATATTACATATATATATTACTTACTAGTTGTCTAATGTATACAACTTGAAAAAATGTTTAGAGAGTTTTCAATCATTCAAATTTTTCACCATTTTTAATTGCACCACGCAAGATCCTAGTCCAACATGTACTAAAACGAATATGTTTATTCCAAGACATTCATTTCCTTTTCTCAGGTGAGGTGAAAACAAGAGCTGTCGCCGAATGGCAGCCAAATATAAGCCACTCATTGAACCCTGAATGGATATGTTAAGTGCAAATTTAAGTTGGTGTGGAAAAAGTACAATTTTTGACATAATACAAGTATGGACATCAGAAAGAATTTTTCACACGGGTTCCAATGAAAATACTCCTGTTGAAATCAGACAAATATAAAATTCACCCTTTTTTAGCCTATTTGACGTTTTACAAAAGAATCATTACCATTAGAGAAATTTCATTACAACACTTTGAAAACAACTTTTCAAGAGGATTACGATGAAAAAAGGTGTTTCTCCCCACAGCTTGATTACACAATATCTACACTTTAAAATATGTCTTAGAAAAAAGACATTAACAAAAGTCACAGTCAAATTATCTCCCCTTCCTGGTTTCATACAATAATTACATTCCTTAATGCACATCTCCATATAGTGTCCTTCCTTTGTCTAAAGTTTCATTAAAATCCTTCAAGTGATTTAAGAGGGGTTGCGCTTACGAGGTAACCCATACATAAGGAATCAATAAAAAAGTCAAAGTCAAATTATCTCCCCTTCCTGGTTTCCCAAAATAATTATATTCCTTCATGCACATCTACATATAGCATTTTTCTTTTGTGTAAAAAAGTTTCATCAAAATCCTTCAAGTGATTCAAGAGGAGTTGTGCTTATGGGGTAACCCACACATAGGGAATCAATGAAAAGTCAAAGTCAAATTATCTCCCCTTCCAAGTTTCCGACAATAATTATATTCCTTCATGCACATCTACATATAATGTTCTTCCTTTGTGTAAAGTTTCATCAAAATCCTTCGAGTGGTTTAAGATGAGTTGCACTTACGAGGTAACCCATACATCATGTACATAGGGAATCAATAAAAAGTCTAAGATGAATTATCTCCCCTTCCTGGTTTCGGACAATAATTATATTCCTTCATGCACATCTCCATATAGTGTCCTTCCTTTGTGTAAAGTTTCATCAAAATCCTTCAAGTGGTTTGAGAGGAGTTCCGCTTACGAGGTAACCCATACATAGGGAATCAACGAAAAGTCAAAGTCGAATTAGCTCCCCTTCCTGGTTTCTGACAATAACTATATTCCTTCATGCACATCTACATATACTGTTCTTCCTTTGTGTAAAGTTTCATCAAAATCCATTCAGTGGTTTAAGAGGAGTTGCGCTTACGAGGTAACCCAT